>JAJOOE010022122.1:0-13853 GCA_036250405.1 Solanum raphanifolium | reverse complement strand
TCCTTGATATTCCTTTTTTAATTTTTCCCAAGCTTCTTTTGCCGTCTCACAAGCAATGATTTTTGAAAAAATCGAATCCGCAACTGAATTTTGAATTATAGTTTTGGCTTTGAATTTTTTGGTTTTTTCATCCGAATGAGATTTAATTTGAGCAAGGGTAGGATTTGCAGGGAGAGGTTGTAAGGGTATATCTTCCATTATAACTTCCCACAGATCATAGGCTTCAAGATATGATTTCATTTTCACTGACCAAATTTGATAATTTTCACCCGTGAAAATTTTTGGTGCATTCAAAGAGAGACTGCTGCTTGCCATTATTTTGGTTAAAAAAGTTGGTTCAGAAAATCCTGTGCGTTGAAAAATACACGGGTTGAAAAGGTAGCTCTGATGGGCTAAAATGGGTAGCCCTGACGGGTTAAAAATGTATGGTAGTTCTTTGGAAGATTTCACAGATCTCTTAAGATCAATGAAGCTCTTGATACCACTATTGGTGTTTTTTAAAAGTGGGGCAACACAAAAAGTTTGAAAATGTCTCTCAATATTTTATTAATCATAATAGGGCTTTAAATAGCCAACTTGATAACATAATCTGCAGAAAATCTGCATAACAAGAATTTAAAAAGAGTAAATAATCTCAACAATTAAAACAACCTAACAAATATTTAAAATTCAAATTCATCCTAAAACTAGGTAGCTTATTATTTTAAAAAATGACTGCAGTAACTAAAAGCAAACTCAACAATACAGATCATAATCATAAAGTAATAAAGCAACACAGATAGAACAAACACAATAAGACTAGGGCGAAATTTTCAACAGACTTAGATGCGACAAAGCTAATATTTTGTAAGTTATTGTATTAAAGTTACAATAGATTATCAAAAAGATGATATATAGAATTCCTCCTTGCTACATTTTTTGCAAAGATTGCAGTGTCCTATGTACATAAAATGTCAGGTCCTCGGCCACTCTTATTGTTATAAAAAAGTTAGTATTTTGAACTCATATTAGTGCTACAATTACTGTGTTTTGACTAGAACAACAAAAAAAATAAAGAAAATGGGAATAAGGAAACCTAATCTCCACAGTTTACACAAAAAATTGTATCATATTATAAGGTAGAATTACACTTGTAAAGGATAATGAAAATTTTGTCCTGGAAATTATCAGATTTCAGATTGACAAATTTATTCAATAATTATCACTATTGCGACTTCTTTTATTATCAATCGAGGCTACTGCAGAAAGTACACACAAACATATGCTGGAAATGACTAGTATACATAATTTAAGATCATGTACACCAAAAACCTACTGAAAACAACTAGATTATTCATAAAGAATAAACATAAAATTGGGCAAAATCAGAATTTTCACCTAACAATTCATAGTCAAAACAAAAGAACATACTTTAAAAATAAGGGAACTCCAAGAAGATGCAAAATTATTGTCACACACAGCAAAGAATAACAACATTCAGGTGAAATTTATAGTAAAAAACGAAAACTGACTTCTGCAATTAGAAAAAAATGGCGTTGATTTCCTTTATAAGAGTTTGAACAGATACCTGGAGTTAAAGGTACCAGAATATTCGTGGTTTGTTTTGCTGATTTTTCTCTAACAAATTAGTTCTCTGAGTTATCTCCCTTAGGTATCTCACTTTCTAGCGTAACACACAACAAAGAACAACTACAATAGGTGAAATTTAGAGTAAAAAACGAAAGCTGACTTCTGCAATTAGAAAAAAATGGCGTTGATTTCCTTTATAAGAGTTTGAACAGATACCTGGAGTTAAAGGTACCAGAATTTTCGTGGTCTGTTTTGCTGATTTTTCTCCAACAAATCAGTTCTATGAGTTATCTCCCTGAGGTATCTCACTTTCTAGCGTAAGAGAAGGACGATGTGTTGAGAAACTGCCGCATCTCTTCGAAGTGGTGGAGAAGGTGGCGTGCGTGGAGTAAGTTTGTGAGCGGAAAAATCGAGAAGATTGTTCATCATCTCTCTGAAGCTCGATGTTTTCTCACGGAGGGGTGGGGGTAATGGGAGACCTAGTTCTGATGGGTGGGTGCATAGGGTAATAGAGTATAAGTTATTTGTTAAAAATAAATAAATTGTTAAATATAAAAGGGTTAAAATAAAATGGGTTGTTATTAATTAAAATAAAGTATGTGTCATTAGTTTATTATTAACGTCTGGGTATTAATTTTCTTAAAGTCTGGATATTGTCCTTTCGTTAATATTATATTAAAATTGCCTTTTAATGACGGCAAAAAAATTGTGATGGAATATATATACCTATAACGACTGGATTTATATTCTTTCGTTAAAATTTGGTCGTTAAAAATCAATTTTGTTGTAGTGTCGATAGAATTTCTTTATCTTGATTAGTTCATTTAATTGTGTCTATCCTATTAAATTTACTTATTTTTCCTTAGAAGTATAATCAACATTCAGAAACATTTGTGGAGGATTTTCAAGGCTTGATTTGGCAAAGCACAAGAGCCATGTGAAGATGATTTTCTTGTTCTTCTTGTCTGTTGGTATGTTCCTGCACAATAAGATTATTATAGTTATTATGAGTAGAAATAGTAGAGTTAAGTGTCTTACCTGACTGTGCCTTAGGCTGATATTGTTGGTCTTGCCCTGTCTTCTCTTTTGGTGATCTGCTCTCTGTTGTTCAGTCTGAATCTATATTATCATGATTTAACACCTTGCCCATAATATCAACAAGGTCTTTACAATAAGAAATAGGATGTAACTGATGAGTGTACCAGATAAGGTCGATGCCATAAGTTGGAACAGAGAAGCTATCAATTGATCTTTCTTTGTTTCTTCGGATTAAGTATAAGAAACCCTTGTATCGAGCCACAACTCCATCAAGATAGACCTCGCTAGTCATGTGGGGTCTAGACACCTGGAAAAAATACATGATTTAAGATAGAAAATAATGTGTAGTATACTAGAAAGTCTGAACAATCTGGTATCAACAAAAAGATCATAAGAAGACATTCTAACATATACATCAGTACTCTATATTCAAAGAAAATTATAAGAGAAATTAAAGTCTGTGAGTTCTCACAAAATAAATTTCTTAATTGTTTGGCCTGTGCTTTACTTAAATAAAAGTTTGTGAATCATCTTACTCACTTGGTAGAAAAAGGGGCTTTGGCTTTGTCTTTTAACAGTAGAGACCAGATCATAGGTACTGCACTTCTTGTTTGTTAGTTTGTTCCTGCACAATAATATTTGTTTAAGGTTAGTTGTTACTTTAGCTTCAATGTATTCATTTCGAGTAAAAGAGTTTTATTAAGCTCAAATTTATGAGCCTCTTGTAGTTGTTCATGTCTTATGACTTTAAATTCCATAAACGCATAAGTTGTTGTTTGTAATCTTCATTTATTTTAGATTATGTCTTCTCCGTTGGCACTTTTTTCTAGCCAAATCACTTGCATGACATATTAGTTATCTCAAGATATCTAGTTTATTGTTTTAGAATTGTGAAGAACATAGTAGTTGAGTTTGTTAATCTACGATTATTGATTATCTCAAGAGACTAACTCCTTCCTTTAAATTGAATGCATTTTGGTGGCTAATTAATGTAGTGTAAATGATGTGTGATTATGAATAAGATTTTCCTGACCAATTTTGTTTGCCTGGTTGTCTGCAAATGTCTAGTTTTCTTCATGTAAAGAGAATCTCAGTTATGATATTTGTTTGTTTATGAATACATCTTTGTTAAAGTATTGGCCTGAGCTAATTCAATGACATGTGATTATATGCTTTGGTCTCATTTATTGTTATGTAGATACAATATGTAAATCAATGTTCAACTTGCATAAAAGTATCTTTCAAGGAACTGCATGCTGCAATCTAGAATTTGAAATTTGCAATCTGGAACTGCATGCTGCAATCTAAAATCTGCAATTTGCAATCTGGAACTGCATGCTGCAATCTGTAGATTTGTTGTTCTCTAAAACTGCTGCAATCTAAAATTTGATTTGTTATTCTATAACTACTACAATCTGAAACTTCTTGCCCCTTCTATAACTGCGGTAATTTGGAACTTCTTGCCTCTTCTATAACTTTTGCAATCTGATTTGTGTAGGGAAATGGAGGTGATCAAATTTGAAGGGTTGTCGCAAATCAATTTGATCCCATTGAAGTGAATGATGAAGAGTTATTGAACTATTGTAAAAGTTTGAATACATTATATTTGATTTTGTGAAATATATTCATTGCTAGAATATATTGAACTATTGTAAGAGTACTTTCTGAACTATTGTGTGCACATATTTAAAATATTGCTTTATAAGTATGTGTATACAGAAGACATACTATCTTTTGAAGTTTATGGGGAATCTATAAATTTGAATTACTTATTAGCTAATTTAATGCTTGAGTTTATTTATTGCAAAACAATATTGGTATTTTTTAATTAGAAATTGTGGCATATAAATATTTTATAGCCAAAATAATATTACCACACTTAAGTGTAGCCAGAGGGCTGTAAATTGTGGTATGCACATGGGCAAGGACTACACTTTAAAGTGTTGTCATACATAAGATAAAAAAGGCAACAGTTAATAATCTTGGGCAATATAGAAGCAAAGGCCACGCTTGAAAGCGTAGCTGATAAGGCAACACTTTTAAACGTAGCTGCAAAGCATGGCCTTTTTGCTTATTAGGCTACACTTGAAAGTGTTGCTGATAAGGCAACACTTTTAAGAGTAGCTGCAAAGCGTGGCCTTTTTGCATTTTAGGCTACGCTTGAATGTGTAGCTGATAAGGCAACACTTTTAAGTGTAGCTGAAAAGCGTGGCCTTTTTGCCTTCCAGGCTAAACTTTTAAGCATAGCTGATAAGAAAACACTTGAAAAGTGTCGCCTAAACTCTAAGGTTAGGCTTCTTTCGGCCACCACTGGAAAATCGTGGCTTAAATTCAAGAAGTGTGGCCTTTTATAAAAAGCCACACTTTTTCATAGTTTAGGCCACACTTTTCTAGGGTGGTTGTAGACATAAAATTTTGTAGTGATAGAATCAAACTTCCCCAAAGTGTTGGGAAGACCAACCACAAAATCCGTGGCTATCATTTCCCACTTGCATTCCGGAATTGACATTCTTTGAAGCAAACCTGCAGTCCTTTGATGTTCATACTTCACTTGTTGACAATTTTGACAGTTCGCCACAAACTCCGCTATATCTTTTTTCATGCCCGGCCACCAATAAATTCGTTTCAAATCTCGGTACATCTTGGTCACACCTAGATGAATAGAATATCGCGAACCATGTGACTCTGCCAACCATTTCTCAAACAAGTCATCTACTGTAGGAACACATATTCTCCATTTGAAATTGAGCACACCATCCACATCAAGAGTGGTCTCTTGTGCCTTACCAATCGTAGTCTTCTTTCTAAGCTCCTCCAAATTTTCATCCTCAAATTGTTTGGCCTTGATCTCATCAATGAAAGTGGCCCTCAATACTAGCTGAAACCCCACCTCTTTTTGAGATACCCAATTGCATGAATTTAGACTCCAAGGTCTGAATTTCTTTAGCCAAAGGTCACTTGGTTACACTTAAGCAAGCTAAACTACCCATACTCACCGATTTTCGACTCAAAGTGTCGGCCACCACATTAGCATTAACCGGATGGTATTGAATGGTGACATCATAATCTTTCAGTAACTTCATCCACCTTAGCTGCCTAAATTTCAGATCCTGTTGAGTGAACACATACTGCAAACTACGATGATCAGTAAAAACCTCATATTTAACACTATAGAGTTAATGTCGCCAGATCTTAAGAGAAAACACCACCGCTGCCAACTCTAAATCATGTGTTGGATAATTCCTCTCATGCACCTTCAATTGACGTGAGGCATAAGCTATAACATTCTTATCCTGCATCAACACAGCACCCAAACCAGAATGTGAAGTATCACAATAAACAATAAGATTTTTACCTTCCACCGATAATGCTAGGATAGGTGCGGTGATCAAGAGAGTCTTGAACTTTTGAAAGCTCTCCTCACATTTTTCAGTCCATTCAAATGTTATCTCCTTTTTGGTCAAATTAGTGAAGTCAGTGGCAATAGAGGCAAAGTTCTTCACAAATCGACTATAATAGCTAGCGAGTCCCACAAAACTCCTAACTTCCGTCACAGAGCTAGGCCGAACCCAATTCTTAACAACATCAATCTTTTGAGAATCTACCATTACGCCTTCTTTTGACACTACATGTCCCAAAAATGCAACCGAAGTCAACCAAAATTCACACTTAGAAAATTTAGCATACAACCTTTGTTTCCCAAGAACAGCAAAAATAATACGAAGATGGTTGGCATGCTCTTCCTCACATTTCGAATAGACCAAAATATCATTAACAAAATCTATAACAAATGAATCAAGGAATGATTTGAACACCCCATTCATCAAACTCATGAAAGCTGCAGGCGCATTGGTCAAACCAAAAGACATGACCAAAAACTTATAGTGCCCATAGTGGTTCTAAATGTCGTCTTGAGCACATCCTCAGGCCTAATTTTCAATTGATGGTAGCCAGACCTTAGATCAATCATAGAGAAAACTGATGCACCTTGAAATTGGTAAAAAAGATCATCTATTCGAGGCAAGGGATACTTATTTCGAATAGTGACCCTATTCAATTGCTGGTAATCTATACACATTCTCATACTACCATCCATTTTCTTAACAAACAAAACTGGAGCACCCCATGAGGAAACACTAGGATGAATAATCCCTTATCAAGAAGCTCTTGGATTTGAGCCTTAGGCTATCTTAACTCTGCCGGAGCCATGCGATATGGAGGGATGGAAATGGGACGAGTATGATGCTCTAAATCAATGCAAAAATCTATATCTCTATCCAGAGGCATACCAGGCAAGTCATTAGGAAACACTTCACTAAAATCAGACACCACAGGAATAAACTCAATGGATGGAGCCTCAATCTCAACATCCCTAATATGAGCCAAATAATCCAAACAACCCTTCTCTACTAATTTACTAGCCCGAATGGAGGATATAATCTTAGCTTGCTTAGGCTTGTACACCCCTTCCCACTCTAATTTTTCCCTTCCCGGAATTTCTAGAGTTACAGACTTAGTATTACAATTAAGCACATCATAATATGGGGGCAACTAAGTCATGCCTAAAATTATATCAAAATCAGTCATATCCGAAATCACCAATTCAGCCCAAGTCTGAAAACAATAAACAAAATAGGACAAACACGATAGACATGGATAACTATGACTGACTCTCCAACTAGGTAGACACATAGATATGGGCATCAAGAATATCACAAATCATATCAAATTCTGAGGCAAATCTCAAGATACATATGAATAAGTAGAACCCGGATCAAATAACATATTAGCCATCCGGTCATAGACAAGAATAGTACATGTGATCACCGCGTCAGACGCCTCAGCTTCATTCCTGCCAGGAAAAGCATAACACTGAGCCCTATCATCTTGATGAGCCACTTCCCAGCCTGGTTGCACGTTACCCCTACCTCCGTTACCATTTCCTCTACCATTACTACCATTTCCCATGGGTACCATTTCTCTAGAAGGCTGTTGCGCAACATCTAATACACATGGGTGGGAACAATATCTCCTCATCTGCCCAGGTTCACCGCAGTTGTAGCAAGTACGATCAAAACATAGTTTGTTGCCCGTCGAAGGCGCGACTCCCTGGCTATCCTGAAAATTATGAGATGAAGTTCCCGAGTAATTACTTGTATAGGCGGGCATAGTAGACTTCATTGGCTTGGCTGCAAGCGTTGGCCTTCCTGAACCTGTAGAATAAGAACCATGGAAGTTGCCTGAAATCTTGACCCGTTTTGCCAATGCCTTAGCCTTACCGTCTCGCCTCACCCCCTCCACTTTCTTAACATAGTTGGTCACCTCATTAAAGTTTCTCCCTGCAGAAGTCAAATGACCAGATAATACTGGCAACTCATAATTTTGTCCCCTAATAAATAACTGGAGACTCTCTTCCTCATTAGTCACCAACTGCGTAGCATATCTAGATAAAACATGGAACTTGGCCTCATAAGTAGCCATAAACATACCACACTGCTCCAAAGCCATAAACTCATCCTTTTTGGGATCCCTCAAGGTTCTAGGCACATATTTCTCCAAGAATAGAGCATGAAACTGGGTCTAAGTAAGCAGAGGTAAAACTGAAGATCTGCACTCCATATAAGCTCTCCACCACTGCTTAGTCTCACCTTGAAGTTGGAAAGACAGAAACTCAACCCCATGCTGATGAACAATACCCAATTTATGAAGCCTCTCATAGCAATCTAAGATGAACTCATAAGCATCCTCACTCTCAAAACTAAGAAACACGGGAGGTTTTAGCTTCAAAAACATAGTCAACATTTCATGCTCATTACCAGTCATAACATAACCCAATAAAGGATGAAAGAAAGCATCATTCCCTCCAGTCCCGCCCATCTTAGGTGCAATGGTAGAAACAATAGGATTAGTAGGACCTTGAGTTGCTTGAGTAGAAGGAAGCACTCCAGGACCAACCAACCCTTTCATAAATGACATGATCTGTCGAGCTAACACTAGGTCTATGGGGGAACATTGGTAGTTTCAGCCTGCACCTCTTCCTCTTGTACCATATCCTAAACATTCTCAATATCAACATTGTCCCCTTAAATATCTTTATGATGCGCATGAGGGTTCTCATTCACGGGAGCATTCTCTACAGGATATCCATTTCTAACAGGCAATACTCTTCCACGGCCTTTAACCCTAGCTCTTCCTCTACCCCTGCCTCGATCGCGACCTCACGCTGCAGATTTCTCAGTTTGAGCATTGATGGGAGCTACAGTCCTAATATCGTTATACCTAATTTTTACCATCTGCAGACAGAAGAGTGAAGGAGGTTAGATACCAATTTGAATCAACATATACCAATTGGAATCAAGTTATGGCACGAAAAGAGACAAGAGAAATAGAGATTTCCTAAAGTCATATAGCCTCCTGAAGAAAAGTAAAGACGTCCCCGTACCGTTCCGTGAGACTCTACTAAACTCGTGTTGGTAGATCGAGATCAACGAACCTAGGCTCTAATACCAACTTTGGCATGACCTAGACTGTCGTGATTGGCACGCACACTAACACTCCGTTGGGAGAACCATTACGACACCCAAACCAAGAAACTAATCTAAAAACTAAGGCATTTTAGTATACGAAAATGAAAATAATAGTTAAAACTAAAGTTTCCATAAACTTCAACAAAAGATCTAACAACTAACAATGCGGAAGAAATAACTTAGAACCTGAAAGTCAATGTACAAAAACATCTAAAGTTCAACAAGTCTAAACAAGAAGAGATACAACCCCAATATAATGAACTAATAAACTAACTAGAACATAAGTCTAAGTCCAAAAATGGTGGACATAGACGAAAGAGAACCCATGGCATCCCGGAAGAATTGGCTCACCCTTGAATTCGAACGATCACTGATCTCCTAAGCGAGTTATATCAGTAGCCGCTTGAAGATGTCCTGTACTAAACAAAAATAAGAGCAAGTGCAGTATCAGTACACAACCACAGTGTACTGGTAGGATCACGCGGCTATCCAACTAAGTGCAACATAAGTAAGCCATTAAAACAACATAATCACATGCATATATCGAGCATAACAATACTATCAATATTTACGAACAACGAACAACTTCACATTTTATATCAAATCATTTATCTTCTCATGGAACCAAGGCTCAAACAGTTAGCATACCATAACTTGGTACCCGATCCTAATGTTATGCTGTGACGTGTCAATCGATCCCATATTTATGCCGAAACGTGGCAACCGAATCAAGTTAATTATGCCGGAACGTGGCAACTGATCCATTCACACATCACAATCACAATCACAAGTATATCTTCAAGATCATACATTTAAGTCATGATTTCATGGCAATCATAATTCATCCATCTCAATTACAACAAGTGTGATCAATAATGCAATATTCATATACAGACATATATCATAATGAAGCAAGAAAAAACATACATCACACAATCATAGAATCACAACCATCGCCTACCTCAAAACAAGTTTGAAACACTAAGAAACTTGATCCTTCCCTTTTTGGATTTGTTCCGCTTTTTTTTTTTTTACAAACAATCAATGTAATATGGGAATCAATAAATAATCACTAATTACCCGAATTACTAACAATTCTTTGAACCCTCGATAAAACCCATGATTCCAAGCATCCAAATTAGGGTTGTTCCACCATAGATTCTATATCAAAACCCTCCCCCATCAATATATACCCATTCTATTACGTACTACGGATCAAAAAAATGGATTCGGGGAGTGAAAAGCTTATCTTTAGCCTCAAGAATGGTGGAAAATGAGTAGGAGTTTCCTACGGTTCGTCCTCTAGCTCTAAAAGTCGAAAAGTGCATAATAAGGTCCTTTAGGGGTTTATTAACGACCTTAAGTCACGTCGAGCCCGCCACAGCGGCCCTCAACCCGTTGTAGCGGCCCTGCCAGAGCGGCAAAAACTCCTGCCAAGGCGGCTTGCATGAACCAATGAGCTATTTAATAAATCCAAAATCCCCATTTCACAACACACCTCTAACCAACGACGCTCAAAAAATACCTTTTACACTAAGATCGTTTCTAGGAGTTCTACTCACCCAAATCCATTTCTATAAAGTCGTATGAATTCCTTAACGAGTTATTTAACTACTCATGTAATCAAAATCATAAATAATTCACCCAATTGTTACTTGATTTCCATACACCATAATGACTCCGATTTCATCCAAATCTGAACTAGGTTGGGAAATTTCAAGTTACTAAGAAAAAGTTGTCTGACCCAAATTTTTTCCCCGCTGGCTTTTCTATAACGATGGGAACAGGTCGTTACAGTCATATATGAGTAAATATGATGTTCTATATTGAAATGCATACATTAATAAGCTTAGTCATCTTCAATTACATTAATCATCTTTCGATTTCAAAGCATTTATCCCTAAAATCCCCTTTCGGTCTCATCTAATGCCTATTCTAAAAAACCCATTACCTTACTCTATTCCCTCTTTTAAGAATAGGGAAAATAAATTTGACCCATAACCTATATTTCAAGTAAGTCAAGACATCAAACCAAAATTTCTAGTATTGAACTAATTACCTACTCCAATTAATTTATTTCTAGTATCAACCAGAGATCGGAAGTAGAGAAAAATATCATCTACAGAGTGGTAGCATAAGTGTGCATATTAATGATACAAGTGATACAGATTCAGGAGTAACTAGAAAGAAAGATAAGCAACATGCACAAGTTGTCGGTGGATGTTCTCTTCAAACATTCGAAGGGAAACAGGTAGTCTTGGAACTAAAGGATCTCACGCTAATACTTTCTTTCAATTATCACATGTTTTCATAAGTACCATAAAAATTGAATTTCATTTGAGGAATAAGAATGAATCATCTCATGGAAAATAAAGGGACTCTAATTTGAGGAAGTTTCTAGAAGATTGACATGTCTTTTATCATTTGACTAAGGTTGCAAACAATAATTTACAGAGAGAAAGTTTATGAAAAGGGATAGATATTGTACAAATATTGATGGGTATGGGAATGGAGATTTCTCAACAAGAGAAAACTATTACTTTTCAAGAAAAGTAAGACCAAACTTTAAGCAACTTTAGGGATGCTTAGAAACATTTAGAAAATGAAATAATCCAAAGAAAAAGCATACCAATTAATTGGCAATTAACTCTATAGAATGGAAATAAGAGTGGTGATCCTCTTAGGTAAAATGTGTTTGAATCATACCAATCTTTAATAAAAGGAATGAACGTCATTATAAGACATACAATTGTGACAGAGTCAGCTCACTCTTTCTTTGAAAGAGTGAACCATCCTAAAGAATGACTTGACTCAGGCACAATTGTCTGTCTTAGAATAGTGTTCCCTCATTTTCTTAAAGTGACCAATGGAACCACATTTGTCTTAAGAACATTACCAATAATATTTCTCTTTTATAGAGTTAATGGACATTTTAGTATGCTCCTGGTTTGGATTGTGTCATTTTCACCATGTTCTTGAGCACCTTTAAGGTTACTTAACGTTTGGTTTAGCATCTCTTTAAAAGAAATCTCCTTCTTTCGCTGAGAAGTCGCCATTCCCATACCAATCAGCATTTGTACTACTTCTATCCCTTTTGACAAGTATTCTCTTTATAAATTCTTGTCTAAAACCATATTCATATGATATGAGATATGTCTATCTTCGAGAAACTCACTCAAATCAGAATCTCTTTATTTTCCTTGCGATGATTCATTGTTATTCCTCAAATGATGTTCAACTTTTATTGTACTTATGGGAGCATATGATGATTGAAATAGAATATTATCACTGAATCCAATAGTTCCAAGACTATTGTTTTGTTCTTTCAAGGGCATTTGAAGAGAATATCGACTAACAACTTAAGCTTGATTCTTATGTTTCTTTCTACTTACTCCAGATATCTTATCTCTTGTATTCTTAATCTTCACACTTTTGCTATCATACTGTAGCTGACATTGTTTGATAACACTCAAATCACCCTCCAAACTTATTAAAAGAGTGAACGATCGACCTCCGTAGAAACCCAATGAACACTCGGGGTTGAATCCCACAGAGAATGGTATATCATGGAGAATTCTTTATCAAGAGATTTGGACATTAAATTAGGTTATTTGGAATAGTATGAATAATTGGGTGGATGGTACCACCAACTTAATATAAAGCATTGTTGTGAATTATCGAAATTAAACTCGAATTTGAACAAAAGAAAGAAATATCAAGCAATCTAGGGGTGCATGGATTAGATATCAATGACATATATGAGTAAATGTGTTGTTCTATAGTGATGTACATACAAAAATAAGCGAAGTCATCTTCAATAACGCTAATCATCTTTCGATCCCAAAGCATCTATGCGTAGAATCTCCTTTCTCTCTCATCTAATTCCAATTATAAATAGCCCATTACCTTACTTTATTCCCTCTTTCAAGAATAGGGTAATTAGATCGTACCCATAACCTCTCTATCAAGCAAGTCAAGAAAATCAAACCTAAATTTCTAGTATTGAACAAATTACCCACTCCAATTAATCTCCTTCAATTATTTTCCAAAGATCGTAGGTAAAGAAAAATGTAATCTACAAACTGGTAGCATAAGTGTGAAGATTAAGAATACAAGTGCTAAGGACTCTAGAGTAGGTATAAAGAAAAATAAGCAACAAGCTCAAGTTGTCGATGGATGTTCTCTTCAAACAATGGAAGGGAAACATAGTAGTCTCGGAACTAACAGATCTGGTGCTAATATTTTCTTATAATTATCACATGTTTCCATAAGTACCATAACAAATGTAACGTTATTTAAGGAATAATAATATATCATCCCATGGAAATTAAAAGGACACTAATTTGAGGAATTTTCTAGAAGATAGACATGTCTTTTATCATTTGAATGTGGTTGCAAACAAGAATTTACAAAGATAAAGTTTATCAAAAGGGATAGATGTTGTAAAAATATCGATTGGTATGGGAATGGTGACTTCTCACCAGAGAAAACCATATCTTTTAAATAAAAGTTAGACCAAACTTTAAGCAACTTTAGGGGTGCTTAGAAACATTCAGAAAATGACACAATCCAATAGTGTGGATACTATTGGCCTACCATCCACCAAGATGCTCATGATTTCGCCAAGTCTTGTGATCGTTGCCAAAGAGAAGGAGGGATTTCAAAGAGGCAAGAGCTCCCTATGAATCCTATACTGGTGATAGAATTGTTTGATGTATG
>JAJOOE010022121.1:0-18467 GCA_036250405.1 Solanum raphanifolium | reverse complement strand
AAACACTCAATTTAGTATATTTTCTATATGGTTTGTGGAACTTTTTGAAGGCATTTTTCCCAAGAAAATGAGAAGACCAAAGAAGAGAGCTCAGAAACGACGGACTTAATGGAAGATTGCAACAGTGAACTTTTCTGTTTTTTCTCTTTTTAATTTTTTGTTTGTTGTTTGTATATACTTGATAGCAATATAATTGTATGTGTTATTTTCGAATCCGAAACCCTTGGTTCAATTTTACCTGGAACCATACATTTAGCATAACTATATGTCCTATTGCATTATAGTTATTATACAAAGTGGAAAAGTTCAAGGGATAATAACTGAAAATCTGACTCAACTTTAGGGGTATACTTAGGGCGGTTCAAAATGGAACCACAACTGATAAGTCAATTGCAAAATTGGCTTATTGGTATTGGATTATCGGATTAATGGTTGGTTAAGAGATTCAAATTTTATAGTTACGGTGTGGGGGCGGATTACTCAAGCTCTTTCCTTAGGAAAAATTACGCGAAAAAGCAAGCATATACTAGTTAATTAGCTAATATAGCTATAGTTTGAATTAATTACGGCTCGCAACTTAATTTTAGCTTTAATTACGCCACTTGTCCTCTTTTATACATATACAAATACAAATTAAACACATATATACTCTTATAGTATCATTGACTAATGAGTAATTTCTTAACAAGAAACCTTAATGATACCAATACAGTATATATATACTGATTTAGTATCAATTCAGCGACATTATTAGCCTTAATGATACTCAATTACTCATACAATATATGATACTGATTTAGTATAAGTTAAGTGAAATTATCAGCCTTAATGATATCAATACGGTATATGATACCGATTTAGTATTAGTTAAGCGAAATTAGTAAGGGAGTATATAGTGTAATTATTTAGTGGGATTTGAATGTAATGGGTATATGTTTGTACTTATTTTGCTTTTATGGGATATTTGCTTATTTTCCCCTTTTCATAAATCTAACTTGAGGTGGGCTGAGTTCTATTAATGTGGGCTGGGCTTGTTTTGCAATTTCTAAAAGCCCATTAAGCTTTGGCATCTATATTTGGGTCATTCACCATGAAGTTAAGGATTAAAAAAAATTCTTTCCATATGACATTCATATTTAAACGAATTTAAATTATATATACTAACAATATAAAGTCTACAATCAGTATAATTTAACATGTTGTTTACCTTGATTTGCAGGTTATTAATTTCACTTATAATGAAGAGTCATCCATAGTTACTTTTAGACAAGTTGATAGTAGTATTTGTGGAAATTGGCTTAGACTTTGGTGGAATATTGATGGAGTTCTAACAAGTCTTGTGGAAATTTATAGACAAGTTTGTAAAACAGATTAATCAATTACTTGGAATGATCTTCACCAAATTATTCAAAACATACTAATTAAGCAGGAAAACACATATCAAACAAAATATTAATAAAAACCAAATAAAAGAACAAAAATAAAATTCCACACGGAGGAAGTGAAGGACTTAAATCATGTCTTTAATTATTGTTCATTTTTTTCCTCACTTGACTTAGTCAAGCATAATCGGACCAATTTCACATCATCTTGTGTAGCACACACTACAGAGATAGTTAATCATGACTTCAAAATAAACACAACATCTAGAGAAAATGAGGACACCAGGAGTATTATTTTGTTAAGTCTTCTCCATCCTCTAACAAGTGTTGTGGAACACTACAAAAATTGAGTAACAAGTTGTTAGAAGTAAGTAGTACTCATCTTGTAATTCAATTGTTCATCAGTCCCGATTCATCATAATCTTTTTTTTTTCCTCTAGTCTTTGTGGAAATTGGCTTAAAGTCTTACAAGTCATCGTCCACTAGTTACAATACTGTATCACTTTTTTCCTTAGGTGGAATGGAATATTGATGGATTTTCCCTTATTAACTTAACTTAATGTGAAAATTATTGTGTACCTAACAAGTTTGAAAATAGAAGAAGAGACAACTAATCACTAACTCGGAATATTGACCTTTTATGATTGTATAAATTCCACGGAAAAATTGCACCAAATTATTGCATTCCTACAACTTGGTTTGGATTGATTTAAGGGATATTTAAATGTCCTAATGTAAATTTGGCTGTCAAGTTTGAGGGCGATTTTATGTATGTTCTCAAAAGTTAACCAGTCAAATTGAAAAAAGTGTTCAAATAGGGAAAATATGTAAAATTCACAAAACGGCTAGGAGGTTCGTTTCAGTTTCTTTCCTGATCCTGACGAAGTAGCATAATGAATGGATGATCCACTTAAACACACAAAATTATGAGTTAGTTTGATCACTACACCTTTATCTTGAGTCGAGGGTCTATAGAAACAATCTCTCTAGCTTCCTCCTCAGACCCCACTTGTGGGATTACACTAGGTATGTTGTTGTTGTTGTTCACTTGCAAAACACTTTTTTAAAGATGTATATTGAATGATTATAAAGAATAAAGCGCAAACCAGTCGTTACAAAGTACTAGTCTAGCAGGCGCAAACACACTTTTTCTTTCTATAACTTTGTGATTCAATTGTTCATCAGTTCCGATTTATCGTGATCACTAGTAATTGATTAACCACACTTTGGTTATTTTCCATCTCTTCATGTTTGAACTGTGTCATATTTGTCCTTTTTCCCACCAGTAGTCTTTGTGGAATTGGCTTAAAGACTTTGGTGGAATACTGACGGAGATTCCATCAATATTCCTAACAAGTATTGTGGAAATCATCAACAACATATATATATATATATAGGTAATTGTCAAAAAATACATCTAAACTATTCATTTTTTGAGTTTCATACCAAAACCATCACTTATTAGTTTGAGAAATACACCTCAGTGGTTTGAGTGTGAGTTTAGGTGTGGTGTTTACCCTTATCTCTCTCTATATATGAGTCACTTTCATAACGAGGGATATATCAGCTCTAAATGACAAAGTTGAGGGTATATCAGGTCCTTTTCCCTTATTATAATCAGAGACTTTTTCCTATATCTTTATTTTATAATTCAAACTAAAGACCTTTTTAGAAATATACATACAATTTTTTAAAAAGGTTTCATCCATTAGTATGGGGTACATGCGTAAAACGTGTGCCCAGAGATTTGTGTGTGTATATATATGGATAATGTTGATTGATTTGTGTTAGTGTGAGCATTTTCATTTTATAAAAGTATGCTTATTTTCATTGCCACATTGACAAATTGATTCTGTCCGTTGGAGTTGCCTCTAAGGCAGTACTTCCTCTGTTAATTGTTGTTCACCTGATTCTCCTTTAAGTGGCTGAGTAATGCCAATTGTTATTTGGCTTAAATGACATTATTCATGGTGATAACGTTCCAGTGAACGTTGTGAATTATGGGGGTTGTGCAGCTCTTCATATTTGCACGTTACTGGCATTGGATGCCCTCACGTTATTTCACTCATTATTCTTTGTAACATATGTAAACTCTAGGCCATTTATCTCCACTATTTACTACCCCATTATCTTCCTATTCATTGCTAGGAAGACTTCTTCTAGTATAAATAGTGGTGATCTTCATTTGGTTTGAGACACACAACAATACACAAGAAAATATAAAGTGCATAAAGTTTGTCAAAAAGAGAGTGCTTATTAGTTGAAGGGAGGTGTTCTTTTTGTGGAGCTTTGGATTCAACTTTTGTCCAAAGTTGTTGAGTTATATATTGTGATTAGGTTGTTGTATCCTGGAGGGGACAAGTCAAGAAAGACTACCGCTGGACCGGTGAAAAACATTTGCTGCAGTGGGCTTGAATCTCCTTAAAGAGAGCGAGATATGCGCGCTTCAGCCTGAAGAAATTTATTTCTTCATTTTTATTTTCAATTGTAATCTTGTAATTCTGTTAATTTGTAAGTTTTCCCTAACAATTTGTAAGAAGAAAACATCCTGTTATTTGCTGAATACAAAAAGGCAAGATGGTGAGTCTCTTTTTCTTTTATTCATTTCAGTGTTTTGTGTTGCTAATAAGTGAATGTTTTTCTTCATCCTTTGATCATCATCTTTGCTCTCCCACGGAAGCTTCTGCTTTGCTTCTGTTAAAACAATCCTTTCAAATTTCCGACAACTTTTGTTGTTGGGATTATGAATCCAGGCATTATGATTACCCAAGAACAAAGTCTTGGAATGAGAGTAGGGATTGCTGCACTTGGGATGGAGTCACTTGCGACATGTTAAACGGTCATGTTATCGCCCTGGACCTTAGTTGCAGTTAGCTTTTTGGAACTTTTCATCCCAATAGCAGCATCTTCCAACTCCATCATCTCCAGGCACTAAACCTTGCCTACAATGACTTTAATCCTTCTTCGATCCCACATAACATTGGCCGATTGAGGTATCTCAACCTTTCATGGTCTTCCTTTGATGGAAAAATCCCAACAGAAATCTCATATCTTTCCAATTTGGTTTCACTTCATCTCTCTGGTTATGATTTACAACTTGATGAGAGAACATTTGAAACAATGCTTCACAACTTCACAAATCTGGAGTTACTAGCTCTCCCTCTTGTCGACATCTCATCTCCGATACCTGTAAATATTTCTTCTTCCTCCTTAAGGTACGTGGATCTTACGGTAACCAATTTGCAAGGTGTTCTCACAGAGAACTTTTTCCTTCAGCCAAACTTGGAGAATCTCAAATTGGGTGATAAAAGTCTTCTCAAAGGAGTTTTACCAAAGATCCACCTGAGCAACACTGTTAAAGTTGGATATTTCATTCACAGGAATATCCGGTGAGCTACCTGATTCAATTGGCACCTTGAGTTCCTTGAATTACTTGAACCTCCATGGATGTGACTTCTCTGGTCACATCCCTGATTCCATTGGAAACCTAACCCAAATTAGGGAGTTGTGGTTTTGGGGTAATAGTTTCACTGGCCATATTCCTTCAACAATCTCTAAATTGAAGCACCTCACACGTTTAGATCTTCTGTCCAACTCCTTTTCAGGTGAAATTGCTGATGTTTTCTCAAACCTCCAATAGCTACGTTATTTTGATCTTTCTGATAACAGCTTCATCGGTCCATTCCCCTCTTCAGTTTTAAGTTTGACAAATCTTGAATACTTAAAATTGTCGAGGAATTCCCTATCTGGCCCACTGCCTAGTAACGCAAGCATGCTTCCAAATCTAACCTACCTGGATTTGTCATACAACTCACTGAATGGTACCATACCATCTTGGGTGTTTTGCCTACCTTTGATATCTTCAGTGTCCTTCCAACATAACTGATTAAGAGGACTAGCCGATGAAGTGATCAAAACGAACCCAACTCAGTGGTTCTTTTCCTCAATCACTTGTGAATCTCACAAACCTTTCTACCCTTGACATTTCATCAAATAACATCACCATTGATGAGGGAATAAATATCACCTTTCCTAGCCTAGAAGCTTTGCAGTTATCATCTTGTGAACTGAAGGATTTTCCACACTTCTTGACAAATATGAAGACACTTGGGTACTTGGATAATTCTAACAATAAGATTTGTGGTCAATTTCCTGACTGGTTTAGCGGCATGAGGTGGGACAACTTGTGGTACCTAAATATTTCACATAATCTTTTAACAGGTTAACTACCACAATTGCGCGCATTTCCATAATCTAGGGTATCTTGATCGTAAATTTAACTCCCTTCAAGGTCCACTAACTTCATCCATTTGTAACATGAGTTCGCTTTCCTTATTAGATTTATCACGCAACAACTTCCGTAACTCGATTCCAAGTTGCTTGGGAAGCATGGATAGTCCAACGGTGCTGGATTTAAGAAGGAACGAGTGATTCATCACATGTTCCTCTACCATTGGAGTCCGCAAATGAAGGCGAGTCATATTTTTTTAGTGGATTTACCTTGGAATCACTAGTAATAGGCTACAGTTTTGGACTTGTCGTTAGAACTGTCATGTGGAGCCTCGTGTTTAAATATTGTAAGCTAAAATGGTTTGTGGATTTTTTTGAAGGCATTTTTCCCAAGAAAATGAGAAGGCCAAAGAAGAGAGCTCAGAGACGACGGACTTAATGGAAGATTGCAACAGTGAACTTTTATGTTTTTAATTTTCTGTTTGTTGTTTGTATATATACTAGTTCTGGACACGTGCGTCGCATGTTAATCCATGTTGACTCATTCAAATATTTTATATATATTATTTTTTACAATAGTCTAGGTGTTTCATGAGTTGTCATCGGTAGGTTGTTTATGTAAACCTAAAATATTTAACTTGTTCAGTTAACTTAGGCTTGCACAATATTTAGAGAGTTTATTGTTTGTATTTTTAAGAACAAATATGTGGTATAGATGCAACAAATATTATGATATATTTATATCTAATATAATATTTATTACGATTATGATTATATTTAATTTTGTCTTTCACAAAATTATAATATTAGTATTTAATAGAATGATTATTGCTTTTGAAGGCCCTCAATATAATGATGGATTGTTAGAAATTTGATATTAAAGAATGATATACATGTGCATATAAGAATAAACTCTTCTTTATCTATAGCAAATTTATAAGTGGTTTAGACATTTAAAATGTGATTTCTCGTATACTCAGATATAAGATAATCCCACATTAGTTTAAATTGTCACCCCCTTCTTCACTTCACAAAAATTAAATCGTTAATGAGTGACACCCCTTCAATATTTTTATGATGTCATGACGATCCAACACTTAAAAAAGGTAAAATTTATTTAAAACTCTCATCTCAGGTTGCAGATTTCTTAATTTGGAGAATTATAGTTAAAGGATGAATTTTAAGAAACTGTTAGATTAGTTTAATTTTTAATTATATTTCTATTTTATAAAGTTTGTATTGAACTACTGATAGATGTTAAAATTGAAACATGATTATCGTGTTATATTTTGTAAGAACTATATTTAATCAAATAAAATAATAAAAATTCTTTATAATGAGATGTTAAGAACAGTAGAAAATTTCAAATTGCACTTGAAAAATTCCTTTCTCAATCATGAATCCGAGCTTACTACTTAAATCACGAAAGACGATTTTCTCACTGCCTATTCAATAATTCATTCCTCAAATAGAAACTAAAACACATTATAAATTGTGAAGTCTACAAGCTAATAATTTTCTTTAAAATGAAAATTGCCAAACCAACAATGATATTACATGCAACCAAAGCTAAACAAAATTAATTAACATTGCATCAAACGGTTGGCTATATGTGATTTACACTCCTAGCGGTATATTGTGTTAACGGTTGAGTATATATATTAGATCAAAACATCTTCAATTACAAACTTCGATTGCAATTTCTTAATAATTCTCTTTTTGATCTCATGACGTGTTAAAAACAACAGGAAAAAAATATGATATTTAATATGATAACAAGGAAATTTTTTAAAATAATAATAATTATACATAAAAAATAAAAAATAACATATCTAAAGCATGAATATAATACCAAAATTAAAATGTTTTTATTTGCAACTTAGATTTTTATTACATGAATAAATTTATTTTTATTGGTAGGTCATGCAACAACCATTGTTTTATATATATATAAAATCTAGATGTTCAAAGCTTTACGTATGAAGAAATCACCGACATTAGGTCCCAAACAAAGCATTTTCGTACAATAATATCTAATGTCAACATAATATTAAAATAAATTATCATAATGAACAAACTGTTACATAGAATTCATTCAAGGATTTGAAATATCAGATCTAATAAAAAAAAAGGAAATAACAAATATAGGAATAATGTAATTTCATAGAACATGAAAATGATCATGGTTATCAATAAAGTTGCTTAAAGTCCAACTTGTTCTTTTAAAGATTGATTTCAACCTCTGGGAAGATTTCAACATGCCTTCTCTTGTTGTAAACTCCATTAGAAGATCTAACAATTTGTACACATTTCCTTTCTGTAAACAACAAACGAATATAAGGAGAATTAGTGATCAGTGTTATGAACTGAAGCTAAAAGGGATATTAATACTAAAGGATAAAAACAATAGAAATATAGACAAAAAAAATTTTATTTCTTCCAAAGTGTACCTAAGTCTCTTCAAAGTGTATAGATTGTTGTGTCAAATACCACAATTTATAGGACATCATTGAGTAAAATCAAAAGGTATCATAATCATGCCATTAATTTCTTGAAAGTGTGGGAATTATGAAGGTGTGAAGATTAATGATGAGATAGTGGAGGTGTGGTATTAATACACATTATGATAAAAATTACACCTAAAACTGATCAGATAGAGTAACGAAAAGTTTCTCTAATAGTTTTTCGTAACTTTATAATTAATTATTTTTACAATTCTTCATTCTCCTACTTTATTTTAACAATAAGTGAATCAACTTAGCAGTTTAGGCATATTTAATATTTAATTAATTAGATATTTTATAATATTTTAATTTAGTATAGAGATAAAATGGTAATTCAACTTTCCCAGTTTTAATAATATATGACTTGATAGCAATATAATTGTATGTGTTATTTTATCAGAATGATAAGATTTACTTGTTAACCTGTGACTTAAGACATTGAAAACAATGATCCAAACAATCTTAAATGTTTTGAATTCGAAAATACCACGAACCTGCAGATTGTGTCATCATAACCTTAGGAACACTCTGTATTATCCGATGTTTTGTTATGAACCAAGTCCAACCCAATATGGATACCAAAGTCACACAAGTAGTTATTGGACTGACAAGAGCTATTGGGCCTAGAGCAAGCAACAGGTCCAAGCTAATTTGGGATTTGGGTCGAGAGTGGGCGTGAAAACGGTTCCATTAAATGGGGTAGTGGTCAGTGATTTAGGGAGGATGCATATTGAAGAAAATGTTTGTCCTCTCCTCTTCTTCTAGAGTCTAAGCTTCTCATCTCCATTCTTCTCTCTATCTTTAATTACTCGTTATTTCAATATTTCCATTGTAATTCGGTAGTTGATTATTGCAAGTTGTAATAGTGTTCCAATGCTCTTATTAATATAGTGAGGATTTCGGTTTGTTACATATTTTTTCTTCAAATGGCCGAACTCATACACACAGAGGCGAGCATCTATTGTGTTGTTGATTGAAGTAATCCACTTATTAGTACAACAAAACAGGAAAAGGCTACATCCACCTCTGGGGTAAAACGCTCTCTATCAGGATTTTCTTTATTTTTAAGGTTCGAATCCGAAACCCTTGGATCAATTTTACCTGGAACCATGCATTTAGCATAACTATATGTCCAATTGCATCATAGTTATTATACAAAGTGGAAAAGTTCAGGATAATAAGACCATCTCAAAAGTCGGGCGTGTAACTGAAAATCTGACTCAACTATAGGGGTATACTTAGGGCGTTTCAAAACCGAGCCATAACCGATAAGCCAATCACAAAATTGGCTTATTGATCGATCAGATTAACGGTTGGTCAACCGATTAAAATGTTATAGTTAACAGTGCGGGGCGGATTACTCAATTTCCTTATAGGATAAACCGTTAACCTTTTAAAAATTATCGTAGTTACATTTTTTCCGTAAGTATATTCATTAACTAAATACTAATGTGCTTGCACCCTCAAAATTTAGTTCATATGTGTCTCACTGTGATTTACAATTACTGAATTACCAGCTTAAGTAGGGCTAGAAAAACTAGTTTGTTTGATGGGAGATCAATCTAATTGTGAGTGAAAGTGAAAGAAGGGAGCACAAAATGTTGGAGCCAATACACCAACCGATAAGCATCCATTAATTCCTAACCCGATACCGAGCCCGATAGCTTATCGGTTGGCTAGCGGATTAATTTCTTTCTCGTGTTTGTAATTTTATCTTATTTTATTTTTCTTTCACTTAGACTCCATATTTATATATTAAGAAATTAATTAAATATAAATAAATATATAATTATGAATTTGGTAATTAGAATGAGTTGTGAGAGTTAAGCGATAAATTCAAAATTTATAGAAATCAAATTTTGGCTCCACTTTTGAAAGGTGAGGTAAAGATAGGACTTGGAATTTATGAAATCCAGATTTTAGAAAAAAACCGCACTTAATAGGCTTTTGATAGATTATTTGAAAATTTTAAATATTAATATATGATTTGAGCTGAAGTTACTAAACACTTTTCGAACCCGAGCTATACTTCTTTCTCAGGATAAGAAAAAAGATAATGAGATCCCTTCACAACTTCACCCTTAATCATATATTTCGGATTTGAATCATTTTCATCTAGTAATAGAATAAGGATAATCAGCTAGGCAAATAAGCAACACTTTCTAGCATGGTGGGTACAACTGCCAACAACTAGAAACTTTTTTCATATTTCTTAAATTCAATCAATGTAGTAACTTGTAAACTTATGTTTCATAGTTAAGCTATGGTAAAAAAATAAAAATAATATCTCTTTTATTGAGTAAGGTATAATCTAGAGAAATTTTCATGGGCCCCAAAAATGGGCTGCCCTTTTAAACATGGGCTGGGCTTCTCTTCTCTTAATGGGCCTTATGCTGCACGGGCCTATATTAGTTGGGGCTCCGAAGCGGGTATAGAACACCAGGTTAAGGATTTGAAAATTATCTTTCCAAATGACATTCCAGCTTGGTGCTCTAATAAATTTTACTCGATTCCCTTAACTTCCTTACCTTGTATATATTGCCAGTATAAAATTTATCACTTTATAATAGTTGACACGTTATTTGCCTTGATTTCAAATTATTAATTTCATGAAGTGTCACTTATAGTTACTTTTAGACGATTTGATAGTGAAAAAAAAATATTCTTTGAAACTTTGTTTCAAATTGTCTAGCATACAATTATCCCAGGAACAATGTAGGGGCGGATCTAGTGAAGCAGCTACGAGTTCATCCGAACCAAGTAGCTTTGCTTAAGACTCTTTATATATGTTAAAAAATGAATTACATATTTTTCAACCTTCCAAAATAAATGGTACTTGTATTGTTACCATGTTGTACCTAAGTGTAATGGTTACGTAGAATTTGTAAATTTTGTAATGGAGGGTCTATCGGAAATAACCTCTCTTCTCTACCTCCACAAGTTATGGTAAGGTCTGCGTACACATTACCCTCCTCCTCAGACCGCACTTGTGGGATTACATCGAGTATGTTGTTGTTTGTATCATTTAGTTGTTGTGAACAACTATAAGATAGTACCATTTTTTGTTGTGTGTTACACATGATTCAGTCCTTAAGACAGCAAAGCTGGTTTTCTGTAGGAGATATTTGTCTCAAGTTCACATTTGTTATGTGTTACACATGGTTCTGTAAATGTGGATAGGAAAAATTCTATGTAGGAGATATTTGTCTCAAATAACATCACCATCGATGCTGGAATACAAATCACTTTTGCTAGCCTAGAAGTTTTGCAGTTATTATCTTGTAATCTGAAGGATTTTTCACACTTGTTGAGAAATGTAAAGACATTTGTGTACTTGGATATTTCTAACAATGTTGCTCTCAATTGCACACGCAAGTGTATGTGGTCGCACAAGTAATATAGTGACTCTTAACAAAATCGGATTATATATCGAACCCAAAAGACTTATCAATTAACTATTTTACTAAATTATACTAGTCTAATTATTTATTTAAGAGTGCCAAAAGAATTGACTTTTATTTAAATACTAAGAATGTAAGAATTAAATAATGAATGTAAGAATTAAATAATAAAATTACTTACAATGGTTGGAAAATTTCAGGGCCGCAGCATGCATAAGGTTCATGTATCACATCTCATGCATGAATTAACTACAGTTATCAAATTACTGATTTACAGGGTTGATTTTATGATCGATCATGGTCTCCCGACCTCTAATCGCCTACTCCAATTAATTGTCTAACTACATCGTTGAGCGGGGATAGACAGTCCTAATTGGCGAGCATTTATATTTCATCATGTTTCGTAACCAGGCTAGGTGTTCGTCTGGACGTCACTCCTAAACACAAATCAACTCAATTTAATGGAACATCAAGCTTTTTTGTCTCCATTGGTCTATCTACCTTAGCGTCTCCCGATTTTAAGAGTAGACAAGAGATTTATCTCTATGATGGCCAGTCAAGAAATACTAAAACAAGAATACAAAAGTAATTTAAGCGATAACCAATCATTAATTCAAAACAATCGATGTTCAACACTTACACATAGCTATAACCCCAGAACAAGGGTCTTTAACTACTAATGTCTAAGAAAAGAAAAAAAAATAGAAGTCTAAAAAGTATTGACAACTTTATACTTATACCTATGATTCATCTCCCCCAATAATTATTTATATGGACTATTTATAGATGTAGAAAATCCTAAATAAAATAATGTAATGACCCTTCAGGTCATTTTTGCCTTAATGCCTCCTTTTCGTCGTTTAGAGCGTTCCTATAGCGACCCAAGTCATTTATGACTTGCTGGTACTGACTGTTCGGTCGCCTAGTCGTTCGTTTGGGTTTTATGTCCGTTTCCCCGTTTTGGAGCTTTTGAAACTTAAATAGTTGACTTTAGTCAAAACGCTAGGTAAACGACCTTAGAATAGAATTCTGACAGTTCCATCAACTCCGGAATGGCCAAATTAGGCTAGTAGCATGGTTGGCACGAGTACCGAGGCCTTCGGTGCGAGGTTGGACCATTAGGCATTTTAGCCTTTGAAATTTGGCCTAACGTTGACTTTGGTCAACATTCTTGGAAAACACGCTCGGATGAAAATTCCATCAGGACGGTTAGTTTTGGAATGTCGAGTTTGGTCTCGAACGACCTTTTGTTCGACTCCCGAGGCCTCCAAACTCATTCCGAGCCCCTAGGTGGATTTTGGTGAAAAATGGCATTTGGGAGTGGGACCCACTTTTTATCGAGATGACCTCTTATGGAAATTTTGACTATGCCATTGAGTCCGGAATATCAATTTTGGTATGTTTGCATATCTCGTTTGCGTGCACGGGGTTTCGAACGAGTTCGGAGCACCCCGTCGAAGTTTTTAAGTTTCCGAAATATGCTGAAATCTGGTGTATTTATGCAAAAATTCAGCACTAGTTCTAAAATTTTTAAAGGTCTTAACTCTCTCATTTCAAGTCCAAATTCAGTGATTCAAAGGTTCATCTTGTGGGGTTTTTCGCAAGGAACGTATTGGTGAGCTCGGAACTGATTTGGCATCCCCGTTTGAGTGATTCTTGAGGCTATCTTGAGTGGTTTTTTGAGGAGAATGTCATAGTTTTGTCGGAATTCACTGTAGACCTCCCGTTTCTGCGTGGCAGCGTTTTGAGGTTGTTCGAAAAGGAAAAGCTCCGGATGAGTAATTTTGGAGCACGCGTGATCGGCCTACTGGTAGGCTATGACTTCCCTCTCTTAGATTGAGCTCGAGAGTGTGAATGCATGTTAATTAGTTGGGATTTGGGTTAGTATTTATTGAATCATGCATAGGTGTTTAGAAATCATGTTTTGGCCTCTTTCGGGAATTGTTGGGTAATTGTGAGCATGCTATGTGTTACTAATTGACCCTCTTTACTATGTGGAGTGCTTGTATGCATGATTATTGTTTATCTGAAGCATGTTGGGCCTTAGTTTAGGTTTGACTAGGGCTTGCCTTAGAAATACATGATTCGGAACTGATAAGCCTTAGTTTTTCCCCGACGTCGCTCGATCGGCTTAGATCCCTGTAGACTGGTGTACCAGACTTGAGTCTGATAGTTTGGGCCTTAGCTAGGCGATACGCTTTCTCCGACGATAGTTATCCTTATTTCCCCGATGTTACGGCTTCACGAGTTACGTCGGCGACATTGATTATGCTTCGCTATTTTAAGTTGGTTTTTGATTTGGTTCCAAGGACTTACATTGATTGGCTAAGTGTGGACGACATTCCACGGACATTTATAAGCATGGATCGATTGGGACTCTTTCAGCAGCTTCATTGGCACGTTTGTCGGGCATCCAAATTCGAGCTCCAACCCCGACCTCATAGACTTATATAGAGCATTCGGTTTAAGGTCTGACCTCTATCGCCTAGATACTTATCTAGAGCATCCGGTTTAAGGTCCGGCCTCTATCGCCCAGATACTTATATACAGCATCCGTTTAAGGTCCGGCCTCTATCGCCCAGATACTTATATACATCATCCGATTTAAGGTCCGGCCTCTATCGCCCAAATACTTATATAGAGCATTCGATTTAAGGTGGCCTCTATCGCCCAGATACTTATATAGAGCATCCGGTTTAAGGTCCGGCCTCTATCGCCCAAATACTTATATAGAGCATCTGGTTTAAGGTCCGGCCTCTATCACCCAAATACTTATATACAACATCCGGTTTAAGGTCCGACCTCTATCGCCCAGATACTTATATAGAGCATACTGTTAGAGGTCTGACCTCAGTTACTTGATACTTGTGACTGATTACTTGGGTACTTCTGGTGAGCATCCGGTTCGAGGTCCGCCTCCGAACTGTCAGATTCTACTAATTGGGGTTGAGGTTCTGGTTTGATATTCTCCATTCTTGGGTTCTCATTTGCAATTCTCTTTAGTTATAGTTATTATGTGTACTCGTCGAGCTTATGGGGGTCCGTTCGAGTTTTTAATTGAACTTGCGCACGAGTGTACCTTCTGGGCTTATGGGGGTCCAGTTAGGTGTAGTTAGCTTATAAATTACTTTAGTTAGTTCTTTTTACACTCGTGTGCATTCCATCATTTACTTAGACTTCCGTTCTTGACCTTTGTTTGTGTTATTCCTTCTTTTCATAATGACTTTACTTTTCAAGTTCAATCGGCCTATGATGCCTACTGGGTACCTGTTGTTTTGGTACTCATACTACGCTCTGCATATGTTTTAGTGATGCAGGCCCAAGCACCAATGGCCATCGTTGATATCGAGCTTGGAGTAGTCTGATCCGGAGACGGGGGTGAGCACGTGGCGTTTGTACTCCTTCAGTCTCCATCTGTATACATTGACTTGTCTTTTGCCTTTTGAGACAGTCCAGTTTTTGTGGTCCACTTTTAGGACTTGTACTAGTTCTGTTAGTAGCTCTGTACTAGTGACTTCCAGGTTCTGGGAGGGATCTTTATTGGTATATATATATGTTTTGGTTTGCTTTTGCATGTTTATATTATTATCTTAAATTTTGCATACTCTTGTTTTGTTTCTGCCCTTTTACCCACTACTAGTTGTTCTGGGTTACGGGTTGACTTACCTACTGGTGGGATATAGTAGGTGCCATCACGGCTCAAGGAATTGGGTCGTGAATAACTGAGTCCAAAACAAATCGAAAAACCAAAACCAAACGGAATTTGACTTCCACGTCAACAATGGTCGTCCAACTGCCTCAATTCTCTTTGCTGCCTTCAGAATCAGCCACGTGGCAAGTAATGCAGGTAAACTTCATTAATTTCCTTTCTTTGTACGTTTGAATGAATATATTATAATATTCAATTTATTCCATTAAGCCGTCTGCTTGATTTCCTTCTATAATTTTCCATCTTTAATTCGTTTTAGTTACAAACTTCTTCATCTTCGCACCAATTTAATCCTATAAATAAAATATACTATTTAACGCAATTCATAAAATTCATGCTTAAAAAGGACAGATATATATAATAAATGTAAGGTAAATAATGATTAAAATATATATTTTTAAACTCATATCAATAAGATTCGTGGTCAAATTCCTAACTAGTTTAATGGCATGAGGTGGGGTTCGTAAACCTTTCACATAATTCATTAACAGGCCACCTACCAAAATTTCATTACCATAATGTAGAGTATCTTGATCTTAAATTTAATTCCTTTCGGGGTCCACTACCTTCATCCATATGTAACCTAATATATATTCCTTTAACAATCTCTAAATTGAAGCAACTCACACTTTTAGATCTTTGGAGGAGAAATTCCTGCATTTGAAGTTCCATTTTTTTTGTGTTTGCCGTAGCAGTGGACTTAAAGGCCTATTCATCCTTGTAATGAAAATTGAACATGAATGAAAATAAAAACCAAATAAAAGAACAAAAATAAATATGGAGTATATATTATTTTGTTAAGTCTTCTCCATCCTCTAACAAACACTACAAAATATGAGTAATAAGTTGTTAGAAGTGAGTAGTACTCATTCATGGACCACAAGTTGCGTACCTTTAATGATTGTATAGATTCCACGGAAAAATTGCATAAAAATTTAATGCATTTGTACAAATTGGTTTCCTCTATTCCGAATGTACAATAATTGTTCTCACAATTGGTTCAATGACGCGTTTTGACCTTTTATGATAATATAGATTCCGTGGAAAAATTGAACTAAAATTTCTTGCATTCATACAACTTGGTTTCGCTTGATTAAAGGGATCGATTTCACATCATCTTACGTAACACATATTGTAGAGATAATTGATCTATTACCTCGAAATGAACAACAACATCTAGAGAAAATGAGGACATAGTGAGTATTATTTTGTTAAGTCTTCTTCGTGCTCTAAAAAGTCTCGTGGAACACTACAAAATATGTGTAACACGTTGTTACAAGTGACTAGTACTCATTCATGAAGTACAGGTGACTTTGAGTCTTCCTGGAAATTGACTTTAACACTTGCGACAACTTTTTTTGCAACCACAAATTATTACCTCATTTTATTTGTCTGGATGTGTTTCTTTTCTTTCGTTAATTTGTACCTGATAGTCCCATGCATAGACAAGTCAACAATGCTACTTTATGAAATATCGTTTAGTTAATTAATTGTTCACTTTTTTTAATGTGGAGGTCGTTGTAACAATTAAGAAATGAAATGGTGTTTAGTTAGTTATATCATCATTTCTTACGTGACTACTTATTTTATTAACTTATTTATATCTTGGTAATTATCATGAACCCACATTATTATTTTTACGTTTATCTTTTTTATTCTTCTTTTTATTTTTATTCTTTCATTATTAAATAATCTAAAGTCTACTAAACGGTAAAACCTTTTGCATTATACAAAATATATTGTTGGGTGTTAATAAAAAGATCAATTTGTTTTTTTGGTGTATTCTTTAAATTACAACCACTACAACAAAAACAACTTTTAGCGGCAATAAATATACACATTAATAAAGAGTGTTAAAGATTTTACCGGCATTGATTAAGTATTATTAGATCCAATGTTGCTAAAGACTTTAGAGACATATATAAAGAGGGTTAATTGCAGAAAATTGACACGTCTTGACTTTTTATGATTATATAGATTCCGTAAAAAAATGCACTAAAATTTACTGCATTCATACAACTTGGTTTCGCTTGATTAAAGTGTCCCTTCTTGTCTTATGGAAGATGAAATGGAGTAACATCATGTCTTTATTGTTCATTTATTATTATTATTATTCTCAATTGACTTGGTCATACAATAGTTTCTCTCTTTGAAATGTATTGTGGAAAACAGAAGAAGAGATGTTGATGGAAAGTTAGACAAGAATGACTTAAAATAGGAGTTCAAATTTCTACCTATCCATCTATACTAATGTTAAATTGCTGTAATATTTTCAACTGAAAACACTCAATTTAGTATATTTTCTATATGGTTTGTGGAACTTTTTGAAGGCATTTTTCCCAAGAAAATGAAATGACCAAAGAAGAGAGCTCAGAAACGATGGACTTAATGGAAGATTGCAACAGTGAACTTTTCTGTTTTTTCTCTTTTTAATTTTTTGTTTGTTGTTTGTATATACTTGATAGCAATATAATTGTATGTGTTATTTTCGAATCCGAAACCCTTGGTTCAATTTTACCTGGAACCATACATTTAGCATAACTATATGTCCTATTGCATTATAGTTATTATACAAAGTGGAAAAGTTCAAGGGATAATAACTGAAAATCTGATTCAACTTTAGGGGTATACTTAGGGCAGTTCAAAATGGAATCACAACCGATAAGCCAATTGCAAAATTTTATAGTTACGGTACGGGGGCGGATTACTCAAGTCTTATATGCGACCTCTGCAGAAGTCAATAGGACAACGAAATACAAAGCTTTGCTTTATACTATTGACATCGATATAGTATGAGTTGCTTGAACCTTACATGGACACTCTATTTGAATTGACCACTGAGGGATCAGACAAAGATGAGAATGTTATCGCTCTTCAAGCAATTGAGCTTTGGAGTAAAGTCCCTAAACTAGATGGTCTGCAATGCTGCGAAAGGAATAGTACTTGCACCGGAAAAGTACATATCATTCTTGCCCATTATTGAAGGCTATGTGAACAACATTACACGCACTAGTGTAGTTAGCGCATACAGGACTACGTACTGATTTCTTCTTGATATCCATTTGGACCTGCCAACCAGTTGCCTTTGTACTTGTGGAAGTTGTTATCTCCTGTATTCAGGTTAGTCAAAAATACAGAAACAGAAAAAAAGATGAAATAGACAGAATGAGTTTTAATCCGAGTCCACAGAAACCACTGTGTTTCCTTAAGAAATTTAATCCCCTCACTGTACCCGAGGTTG
>JAJOOE010022120.1:0-21802 GCA_036250405.1 Solanum raphanifolium | reverse complement strand
TCAGGAACTAGATGCTAGAGAAACTAAAGGTTTGTTAAAGCTATTTGAAGCAAAGCAGACTAAACTTAATGAAAGGAAGACTAAACTCAATGAACATGAAGATGAGAATGTTTTGAATCAAACGGGTGCTAATGATAGCAATGTTATAGCAGAGAATGATGGGAATCCTTAGGATGTCGACTGGTCATGTAGTACTTTTATATTCTTCTATCACTATTTTGTCGTTGTGTCTCTAAATATTGCTTCCTAGTTATTAGATTGTTGCTCATTGTTCATCTATTTATGTTATAGTTGTCATTTAAATAATATATGAAGGATATTTTATTTAAGTCTATTGAATCAAGTTATATGTATCCTTCCATTTTTATCAAATAAAAATGTTTGTTCCCATTTTCTCACTGACGGTTGGCGCATCATTCATAGGTACTCCATTAGAGTGAGTGCGATTAACGTAAAGTTAATGTTTGTGAATAACAAAATGAAAGATTCATTGATCAATATAGTGAGTTGAAAGTTATGAGATCTCGAGTCCAAATTCAAGCGCCACACAAAAACATTATGATTTTCTCTCATATGTCCAAGCTTTGGTGAATAGAATTACCCGATCCCTACATTATTGGGGAGTATAGGTGCCCTATGAAATTAGTCGAGGTGCGTGCAAACTAGCCCGAATGCTACAGTTTCAAGAAAATTTTGTTTTGTGTATAATTTGGAATTTTCTCCAATAAACCTATTTTTACAACGAAAGGTAATCTCATCCAATATAAAGAATAAAATTATTAATCGACAATATAATATGACTTTGACACGATTTTAGTTGATCCCTTTTCAATTAGTATTTTTCTTATATGTAATAATAAAAGTAATGTCAATTGCTGTCAAATTTCACTCATTGCACTTCTCAATTGAGGAACTGACCATTTTTTTTAGGGTAAAATATGTTGGGCCAGGCCCAATTTATTTATAAGTCAATAAAGCTAAATAAAAAAAATGACAGAGAGTCTAGTCCTACTAATATAACGCAAAAAAAACGAATTAAGGAAAGTAAACTAATGGGTTTTGAGAGTTCAATCATCTGCCACTTTTCAGCTCCTCCTTCATTGATCTCATAAAATCCTCTCTTGCTGCTCTTTTTTTTATATTTCATTTGATTCTCGGTATCTCTTTCATGATTTCCATGGCTTTATTGTTTTTCAGTTGCTAGCTCATCTCCTGAGATTTTCTCTATACCTCGAAGGACGACTATGCCTTCTCTTTCGATTAAGTTTTACGCTTTGCTAATTGAACGTCCACATCCTTCTTCCCTTTGTATCTGATAAATTTATTTATTGCTAATAGATCTAGGTATTGTACACTCTTAAACTCCATCTATACACAAATGTATTGGGTATTGCTTTCTTCAAATGTTGTCTTGTTTCCTGATGACTATGCAGCTTTATTTGTCATCAACTGTGATTTTGTATGCTCTAGTTGTTCTCTAGGTTGATCCTTTTAGTCGTAAATCTCAAATTTAGGAGCTGAAATTTGTCACTATTTAGGATCTTCCTGGCCTGTGTTGGTAGATCTAGGAACGTTGTATAATGAATTGAACTTTGATAGTTCAAAATATGATTAGCTAAAAAATCAGCTAACATGTTTCCTTCTCTGAATGTGTGTGATATATGAGCATGCATAGTTTGAGTGTATTCCTGGAATTCCTCTATCACGCCTGTCACCTCCCATGGTGGTTTCCATTGTTTCTGAATAATGTTCTTACTGCCTAAGGAATATGTTTCTATGATTACATTATGAATATTAGCTCTTTGACAATATCTCATAGCTTCTAGTATAGCTTTAATTTCTACCTCTGTATTAATAGTATTCTGAGTCACTTGTGCTTGAACAAATACTAAGTCTCATTTTTCATTCCTTAAACAAAAACTATATGAACTCCTTCCATGGTTTTCTCTACTAGCCCTATCAGTGTTGATCTTTAGTCTGTCGGTTGGTGGTAAAACCCAAGTGATTTTAAAATAGTATAGCTTGGGTCTACAATTACTTAAACTTCTGATCATATATGTCCACCCTGTTGGAAAGCTATTTAACTGTGGGATTCTTACTCTTATGAACTGATATGTCAAGTTGTGAATCTGATATGTTAGTTTGCTGTAAGGGATGTCTTTTCCATGTCTAATAGAATTTCTTCTTTTCAAAAGCTCCCAAACTATAAAACTAGAAAGGACTCTCAACATCGGCTTCAATTTAAGTGTTGATGTAGTGTTCCACCAAGTTATAAGTACTTGTGAAAACTGCATCCCTTCTATAGCAATGCTTGCACATAAAGCAAATTGTCTTCATAGTCTTGCATCTATAAGAGATGTTAGAAAAAGATGGCTCATTGTTTCCTATCGGTAAGCCTCACAGTACACCAGCATCTTGAAGCAATATTTATATGCATCCTTTTGAGATTATCATCAATAGAAATCCTTCCCCTAAAAACTCTCTACATCAAAATACTGATCTTGATAGGCAATCATTTTTTCTTATATATAGTTGTAAATATTCTACTTATTAAGTTTAGTCCTCATAAATTCCCATGCATTCTTTGTTGACACCCAAATTTTGACCCTCCCCCGATAATTAATTTTCGAGCTTCTTGATTTTTCGAACGATTTAGAATAATTAGATTTATATAATTCAAATTAGTTTCAAGGTTATTTTAAGTAACTTCAATCGACCTTTACAGCATTTTGAATAATAACTATACTTCATATAATTATATATGTATTTAGTATATCTTACAAATATTTTGAAAATCGTAGCAAAAGAGTTCTGCATTGATTAAATTAAGTATTTTATTAATTTAGTTTTAGTTTGGATCATTGTTTAATATTTGAATTAATTAGTTTGTATTTAAATTAATTATTTTATAAGAAAGTTAATTATTATATTTCGTTAAGATTGAGAAGTTCATTAGTTAATTATAGTGATTTGTCTTATTTAAATTCTAGCCGAATTGACCAATTTATTTAATTTGGCTACATTTGAATTTCATTTAGCTACAATTGTAATTTATTTGGCCAATTTGTCAATTCAAAATCCAACTATTTTAATTCTACCCTTAAGCCCTTATTGCCTCCATCTTGAATGAAAGTTGGGCCAGATTTCTAGCCAAATTCCTTTCGTACCAAGGACCCATCATCCCATATTTCCAATTTAATAAACCATTGTTCAGCCCAAATACAAATTTCCAAGCCAGCCCACCTTTTTTCCAAATTCTAGTAATTCCCAAAGTGCAATTCCCACTCTAAATAATCTCGACCCTACTCCTAAATGACCCGGCCCAACCTCTATTCATCAAAGAAAACCAAAACCTCAACATTAGCAGCAGTACACGACACACCATCTCCAACGTTAACTCCAAATCCACCCATGTACGCGCCCCACCCCTCTTCAACGCGTGAACCACTTCAGCGAGTGAATTGATAGCAGCCTCCAACGTTCACAATGGAACAAAGAAATTCACAGCGATGAGACGGAAAGCAAACAACTGTCAACAGCAAAGAGCAATTCGACATGGCCTCGAGATGGAGCAGTACACTGTGTCAAACGAATCAGAGACCCATTACGATTTTTTGTCCCCTTCTCCCCGTCCCTCTCATCGCAGCAGCACACGTTTTTCCCCTTACCTCTTACGAAATGGGTTGAAATCTCAGAGAAAAAGGTGTCGTCCGAATGGTCCCTATTTATACAAAATTCTCATCCGTTTCCCCCCATTTTGGAACCCTAATTTTGCCCATAAATATCCTCTCTTCTTTCATTATTTGGGTGGAAGAAAAAAGCTAGATTTTTTTTTGGAGTAGTATAACAAAGAACAACTTAAGAAAAAATTAGTCAAAATACATACCAAATACATTTCAAGAAAACAGAGATAGCTAGCTTCGGTGCTTGAGTTTGACATTCTGCCCGACCTTCTTGATCACTGCTCGAGCTGAACTAGTGTGGCAAAGGTTGTCATTGCTCTGCTCGTTTTTTGTCTCAAATCGTTGCCCTCGAAAAGGTAAATTCTTCTTGATCTCAACTCATTTATTGGATGTTCTGTTTAGTGAATTGAAAACTTTATGCGGATGTTTTTTTTTCTTTCATGCTCGAACGCCTATGCTCTTTCTTGGCTTATTTTGGTGCTTAATGATCAGTCTTTCGGTTCGAGGTGATACATTTCAGTTGTTGAAGTTGTTGAGGCACGGAACATGCCTTTATGCATTGTTTATGCTCAGAATGCCTTTGTTTAAGAGTTTGGTTTTTGTTCATTTTGATTCTAATGTCCAAAGTTTGTCTTCCTTTTTGCTCCTTGTTCTTGTTTGGCATCTGTTAAAATGACTAGAATAATGTCTTTATTGTGTGTTCGATTTTGATGTCTACTCTCTCTGTGTTTCAAGCTCAATGATTTTTTTTTACTGGTTCCAGCCTTATCAAGAACTACGTCTGACCTGAATTCTCAAGAATGAGATATATAGGCCGCCTATGTCAGCCTCGGTTGGTTTCTTTGTATTTTTTCTTATTTTTTGTTAATCCTCGAGAGGGGTAACTACGTTTGACCTGATTCCTACCTCAACAGATACGTAGGCGCCACAACGGCTTGGTCATATTTTCTGTAAGATTTATATTTCTCTTCTCAATAGAAACTGGGATAGAATTTTTTAGAAGGACTCAAAAATTCTCGAGAAGAATATTTTCTCCAACAAGTCAAGACCGAAGTTACTTTGAAATTTGCAACTGGGACAGAATTTTTGAGAGGATTTCAAAAATTCCGTGATTTACTCACCAACAGTTCGAGATAAGCCAAGACAGTTAACTGGGATAGAAATTTTTGAGGATGACCTCAAAATTTTCAATAAGGCTCATTGGCAGTTTAGAGCAACTTTGAATACTTCCCAGCAAATAATCTGATAGACCTCGAGATATCAACCTCAAAGACGTTCACTAAGCTTGATGTGACATGACACTTGGCAGTGACCTTTCCTAAATAATACTTTTTCAAAATCTATTTTCCTTAAAACTTTTCCTTCATGTTTCAATTACTTTTTGCATAAAAATATTTTTGTCTTATCTATCAAGAGGCGGGATATCGTAGAAATCAACCGGAGATAGCAAGACAAGGAGCAGACAACCGAAGAGATCGACACAAATCAGTACATTTTCAAACTGACAATTTTTTGTGGATGCAGGTCTAAAGGTTTACCTCAAAATCAATATATTCCTCCATTCAATGAATATGGAGAAGTCAAAAGGGAAAAGAGCTCCCCAAAATTAACAATTTTTCTGTGGATGCAAGAAATATTTTTATGCTTCTCATACCAAAGAATTAGGAATATGAGTAGCATTATTTCATTCAAATTCTTAGCAAAGCGAGGTTCATAATGAACATTGCAACTATGTTCGGAGATGGAACAAACGAAAACCATGGAGAGCAATATTTTTATTTTTCAGCAACTAAAAATATCTGGAAGACGTTTATCTGCATTACATTATCAGATATGATAATATTTCTTACCCTGAAGGTCATTTATATCGTATTGTCGAATGAGATGATACCACTACCCGGAGGATCATTTATATCATATTGTCAAATGAGATGATACCACTACCCAGAGGGTCATTTATATTGTATTGTCAAATGAGATGATACCACTACTCCGAGGGTCATTTTTATTATATTGCCAATTGAGACGATACCGCCACCCAGAAGATACCCAGAAGATCACCTATGTTGTCCGGTGAAGCATTATCTTCGTTCGGTACCAGGGATGGCATCATCAGAAAAGAAAATCATGCATAGCAAGAGAAGAAAGTCATGCATAGCAAGAGAAGGAAATCCTGCATAGCAAGAGAAGGAAATCATGCATTTGCAAGAGAAAGAAATCATGCATTGCAAGAGAGAAGTCATGCATAGCAAGAGAAAGAAGTCATGCATCGCAGAGAATTCATGCATAGCAAGAGAAAGAGGTCATGCATTGCAAGAAGAGATTCATGCATTGCAAGAAGAGATTCATGCATTGCAAGAAAAGATTCATGTATTGCAAGAGAAGATTCACGCATCGCGGGAAAGAAGTTATGCATTTTGGGAAAGAGATTCATACATAGCAAGAGAAGGAAATCATGCAATATAGGAAAAGATTCATGCATCGCGGAAAACAAGTCATGCATCGCGGGAAAGAGATTTATGCATAGCAAGAGAAAAGTCATGCACAGCAAGAGAAAAAAGTTATGCATCGCAAGAGAAAGATTTACCCATCACAAGAAGATCAACATCAAGTGCATCATTGTTCTTGCAAAAACGACATCAAGAGAACCATTAACAACGACATCAAGAGAACCATCAATATATTACATCAGCTTATTTTATTGCTTTGACATCAAAGGAAAAGTACATTGAAGATTATATTGCAAATATGAGACACAAGCTTTATTTGCTTTACGTCAAACCCGATGGAGTTGACGTCAAATGTTCAAGGAGAGCAATTAAGTGTCAACACTGTAAAAGACACTATCTTTCTATTTGAATTGCATTTTTATGCTAATGAGTTTTATCTCAGTCTTTGTCGAAAGCATCCGAAAGGATGAATTCTCAAAACAAATCACAGGTGCGGATGACATCAAAAAGGATGCAGCACAACGCGAAACTTTTTCTTAGCATCGAACTGGGACATAGTCCAAAAAGTAGTTCCAAACCCTTAGGACGCGAGCAGAGGAGCGACTTTCACCACAATCAAACCACACCCCTATCAAAAGGCACGTGGGTTTATCTTTCGGTTTGTCGATTTCAGTTTCGCATCCAGAAATTTTAATCTCTACCAGATGAAGCTTTCCAATTTGAGTGACAATGCGCCAAGAACTTTGGAAATCATGTCCGTGTAAGTTCTTAATTATGGGTGTGAAGCGTGCCACATTCATGGATAAGAGGTTGCAAGCCTCCTTTTCATACTCGACTTACTTTGTCAGTTTTCCGGAACCAAAGGTTATCTTACATAATAGATTGCCTTTTCAACCAATTGAGTCTAACTACAAGCAGTCTGATTCCCTAGGTTGAGGGATATGTAGGCGGAATCAATGTTGAAAACTTGGTTGTATTCCAACATTCGCTCTCAAATCCTATCCTCAAGCATTTCGGTCCCTTCATAATTCGGTACATGGATGACTATTGAATTCTTTCAAAACCGTACGTCAAATCAAACGTATCGCACTACAAGTGGCATGAATTCTCATATAGCCTGAGATATGTATGAAGTCCATTTTTTAGGTTCGGCCATAATTCCTGAAGTCCGCACCACAAGCCATTTTTCTGAAGGATAAAGATGTGGTCTGTCAAAATTGGATTCGTCAATTTCATTTTCCTAGGATTTCTTGGATTAATCCAAGTGAAACAAAGGATAGTTGTTGACACCCAAATTTTGACCCTCCCCTGATAATTAATTTTCAAGCTTCTTGATTTTTCGAACAATTTAGAATAATTAACTTTATATAATTCAAATTATTTTCAAGGTTATTTTAAGTAACTTCAATCGATCTTTACAGAATTTTGAATAATAACTATATTTCATATAATTATATATGTATTTAGTATATCTTACAAATATTTTGAAAATCGTAGTAAAGGAGTTCTACATTGATTAAATTAAGTATTTTATTAATTTAGTTTTAGTTTGGATCATTGTATAATTTTTGAATTAATTAGTTTGTATTTAAATTAATTATTTTATAAGTAAGTTAATTATTTTATTTCATTAAGATTGAGAAGTTCGTTAGTTAATTACAGTGATTCGTCTTATTTAAGTTCTAGCCAAATTGACCAATTTATTTAATTTGGCTACATTTGAATTTCATTTAGCTACAATTGTAATTTATTTGGCCAATTTGTCAATTCAAAATCCAACTATTTTAATTCTACCCTTAAGCCCTTATTGCCTCCATCTTAAACGAAAGTTGGGCCACATTTCCAGCCAAATTCCTTTCGTACCAAGGACCCATCAGCCCATCTTTCCAATTCAACAAACCATTGTTCAGCCCAAATGCAAATTTCCCAGCCAACCCACCTTTTTTCCAAATTCCAGTAATTCCCAACGTACAATTCCCACTCTAAATAATCTCGACCCAACTCCTAAACGACCTGGCCCAACCTCTATTCATCAAAGAAACCCAAAACCTCAACATTAGCAGTAGTACGCGACACACCATTCTCCAACGTTAACTCCAAATCGACCCATGTACGCGCCTCACCCCACCTCGACGCATAAACCACTTCAGTGAGTGAATCGATAGCAGCCTCCAACGTTCACAACGGAATAAAGAAATTAACGGCGATGAGACAGAAAGCAAACGACTGTCAACAGTAAAGAGCAATTCGACATGGCCTTGAGACGGAGCAGTACATGGCGTCAAACGAATCAGAGACCTAGTACGATTTTTTTTCCCCTTCCTCTTACAGAATGGGTTGAAATCTCAGAGAAAAAGGTGTCGTCCCAAAATGGTGAAAGGGTTTTGGATTTGAATTTCGAATGGCCCCTATTTATCCAGAATTCTCGTCTGTTTCCCCCCTATTTTGGAACCCTAATTTCGCCCATAAATATCCTCTCTTCTTTATTTATTTGGGTGGAAGAAAAAAGCTGGATTATTTTTTTTGGAGTAAGATAACAAAGAACAACTTAATCAAAAATTAGTCAAATTACATACCAAAAACATTTCAAGAAAATAGAGGAGATAGCTAGCTTCGGTGCTTGAGTTTGATATTCTGCCCGACTTTCTTGATTGTTGCTCGAGTCAAACCTGTGTGGTAGAGGTTGTCATTGCTCTGCTCGTTTTTTGTTTCAAATCGCTGCCCCCGAAAAGGTATAATTCTTCTTGATCCCAACTCGTTTATTGGATGTTCTGTTTTTTGAATTGAAAACTTTATGTGGATGTTTTTTTTTCTTTCTTGCTCAAACGCCTATGCTCTTTCTTGGCTTATTTTGGCACTTAGTGATCAGTCTTTCGGTTCGAGGTGATACATTTCAGTTGTTGAAGTGGTTGAGACACAAAACATGCCTTTATGCATAGTTTATGCTCAGAATGCCTTTGTTTAAGAGTTTGGTTTTTGTTCCTTTTGATTCTAATGTCCAAAGTTTGTCTTCCTTGTTGCTCCTTGTTCTTGTTTGGCATCTGTTAAAATGGATGGAATAATGTCTTTATTCTGTGTTCGATTTCGATGTCTACTCTCTCTGTGTTTCAAGCTCAATGATTTTTTTTAGTAGCTTCAAGATTTTGAATAGAATAAAGGGATTTGCTGGTTCCAACCTTATTAATATTTCTTTGTTATGCTCCATTCTGCTCATTTATTTCGTTCGTGTCTCGAAATATGTCATCCTCTCTTCTCTTGTTAAAAAATGGATTTGATCTGGCCCGTTGCATGAGTTGCGTTAATTAATTAAGTGTTCAACATGCTCTCCTTTTGTTTTTGAGTTATAGGTCTGTGGATTTTGATTATTGCTAGTGTGGTTTTGTGTTCTGTTAAAAATCTTTCTATTCTAATAAGTTTGCTTGTATACCTTAGTGTTCTCATCTTTGAAGTATGCCAAAATGGATTTATTAATAGTTGTTTCTGTGTTAGTTTCAAATAGTTTGAACTCGAGTGAATAAACTTCCTAAAATAATTACTTTGGTTCGTGGTTTTGTTAAATGCTAGCGTGATTTTGTTTTTGTTTTGTGAAAGATGTCATTATTTTATTTGGGAAAATTGTAGACTCAACTACTGTTTTAAAAAATAAGTGGTATGCATCTATTGTTTTCTACACCTTCGGTTACTTAGCTATTTGAATGGTGTGATTAGATGCAAAGTGTTTTGCCAAATTCCCATATTATCGTTTCTTAAAGCAATGGGTATATTTTCACAATTTTGGCATACTCTTCCATTTCTTTTTTCTTTATCTTGAGCAGTTCGTATATTAGCTTCTTTGCCTTTCTTCTTTTGTGATACATGTGAATCTGCCTTGAGTCCTCATGGACTTCTCCGTTCCCCTTGCATTTCGATTTGGGCCGTAAAGGCCCAAATTTGCTCTTCTTACTCGAGTCAGCCTCATTATCGAGTCGGCAAAACTAGTGTACAGGTTGAAAGTAGCAAGATAATGCTGGAAATTAAATTTTCCTTCTCCGAAAAGGTCGAAAACAGGCTAATATACATGTTGTATACACTGATATATAGTCAGAAAATATAATATACAGGTCCAAAATGTGAAAATGCAGATTGAGAAATGCAGAAATACGGAGCTCGAATAAAATCACAGATCCGAGAGTTCGAGAACTAGCGGTATACATGGTGTATACATCAAATATACACTTGATGTATATCATGACAAGTGAGAATGATAATGGCCAAAAGCCCAAGAAAATTTCAGCAGGTCCAAAGGAGTTAATGGGCTGGCCCATGACTGTTGGCAAAGTGGTAGACTTAGGACAGGTGGACCAAAAGGCCAATTTAATTGGATTTGGGCCAAAGACCAAGTCTAATTATTTATTGGGCTAATTACAGAAATCACATAATTTTAAGGCAAAATTACAATTTATCCCTTAAAAGTTTATAATTACAGAAATTCCTCAAACGGATACAATAATATAAGCGCTGATACATTAATCTGATGCGCGAGATACATTAATTGTTAAGTAAGATACATTACATTTTATACATGATACACTAATATGCTGTACATTTTATACATGATACACTAATCTGATGCGCGAGATACAATAATATAAGCGCTGATTCATTAATCTGATGTGCGAGATACACTAATCTGATGTGCGAAAATGAGGGATTTTGGAAATTTGTAAAACTTATAGGGGATAATTATTATTTATATTGTATTGTCCGACTAACTTTGTCTATTTTATGGTTTAATTTAATTAAATTCCCATAGATAGCCATTTCAGTTTTTATCATATTCAAATTAAAATATTTACATTTTTTATACTTAACTTTATTTTTATTATTGGCCTTTCAACTTACAATTATTCCCTTTAGAATGACCCCCCTTAGTTTATTTCCCCTTAAAAATAATTAATAATAATAAAAAAATGTATAAATAAATAAATAAAATAAATGAGTTCTTTTACTTAGTTAAAAATTTTTAAAAATTAGTCAAAGTCATTTTAGTCAAATCGCCGGTCAACCGCAAGTTGGCGGACATTCCGAGGGTCTAACACCTTCTCGGAATGCACATTTGAACTCGAACCCTTTTATTTTCAATTGATTTTATCTATTTAAGTCTTTTGAAATCCTTAAGTTTTTTCTTGATTTTTATTTAAAATTAAGTGGCGACTCTGTTCTTTTGGAAAATAGATTTTTCGAAAACTTAGTCATTTTTCTTTTATTTATATTTTCGAGTAAAACAGTCTTGACAGTAAAGTTGCCTGAATTTTCAATGCTCCAGTATGCAATATCATTTCCACAGTATGATTATCAATCTTGTGGTGGAGGTAGAAACTACTCTTCTAACTGTTTATTAATTGTCCAGATGATTTCTCATATTTTGAGCATCTTTTTAAAGGGTTTATCATCTCTTGAACAAAAGAGTATGGTGTCATCTGCATAGGATAGATGATTGATCTGAGAACTCCATTTGGGCATGCTATATCCTTCAACAATTGGGTCATTATGCAGATTCTCATCGCGATCACGACCCAGGGTCACGCCATCACGATGAGCAAGGCATTAAAGTTGACCATTGTCATAGCGGCAAGACCCACGCGATCACGATGCACCCCAAGATGATGCTACATGATCGTGATGAGGGAGTCTCACGTTCACGAAGACTAAAATGACCATGCACTAGAACTTGAAACCATCCAAACTCAAAATCATCAAAAGGACCCTCGAGATTCATTCGGAACCCTGTACACATATACCAGATATGCAAACTAATTAAACTCAACGTTCTGGACTCAATGGAATCGTCACAACCCCAGTTCGATGTCTCATTGACCTGACATTTGTGAAAACTACAAGAAACTAACTCACACCTTAGAAGGCTAAAACACGCTTGGGACCTCTAAAAAATCTACCAAGACCTCAACTAGGCTTAAAATCACCCCCTTCCCCAATCCAACGGAACTCTCAAAATTCTTATTCTAGCATCCGAACCCTGCATGTTAACCAAAGTCAACTCAAAGGCTAAAATTCCAAAAGTTCACAACTTAGGACCTCAAATCCTCTAAAAGACTCAAAATAGAAACCAACGATTCTCCCGAATCAGATTTCAAATTTCGGAACCGATGGAATTGACACAATTCCATTTTGATACTCGAAACTCAAAAAGACACCGAAAAACATTTTCTTAACAACTTAGTCTTTCAAACTCAAAACTTATCAAAAATTCCAATTTTAAACTGAAAATTCAAAACCAAATTTTAAAACTCATACATGGAAAACTCAGGGTCACTATCAGAAGGGCAAAATGGTAATTTTCATGAAAAAAACAGAAATAACCGACCAGGTCATTACATTGGCTTGCCTACTAGGAGGGTTAGGGTAGCTACTGTCATGACCCAAATTTTATGTCCTAATAGATATATACAGATCAACATCAATAGTGATTATGCAATAAGTTTGATAAACCTATCATGACCTTTTATATCATTTGCAATAGTCACGTACAATGTAAAATCACCACTACCCCCACCGAATCTAAGCAACATAGGCTGAAAGGGGGGAAAGGCCACCTTTGGAAAATAATAGAGGCAACAAACAACACAACTATTAACGGAGGACAAAATTGCCCCTCTCCTAAAAGTACAAGGACAATTTTATCCTTTTCGATTATGGAAATATAATTATTTAAAAATATTCAAGTTAGAGTATTGGGATTTAAACATCTACTTCAGAAAATAATTAAATAAATACCATAAAACTCATATTGTGCAGTCAAAGTATTCTTAAATTTGGTCAAATTATCTCAATCAACTTTATGTAGTCCTATTAGACAGTCAACCACTCTTATCTTATATTCCCATATAGGTACTCACTTTTATATATATATTCTACTTTGCTTCATTTTTTTTGTACCAAATGTGAGTCACTTGGCTAAAAAAAAAAGGTGTAGGAATACTAGGAATCTCGATGAGAGTGCGAGAAAAGTCATTTTAGAAAAAAGATTAGCATCACTATGTAAGCAAGCACAAGAACTGTTTATTCTATGTGATATAAAAGTCGGTGTGGTTGCTTTTACACCTGGGGAAACCAAAGCTTTTCCTTGGCCTTGTTTAACCCAGGCTAATGCCACAATAAATGAGTATTTAACTTGCGATGAGGCCAAACAACAAATTAAGTTTCTCACACAAGAAACCTATCTTCAATGAAAAGTTGATGCTCGGGAAAAATATATTGGTAAAATAGAGCAAACAACTGAAGAGAAGGAAATGGAGAACCTATTCAACCAACTTGCTTGGGGAAAAAGCATTCAGGAACTAGATGCTAGAGAAACTAAAGGTTTGTTAAAGCTATTTGAAGCAAAGAAGACTAAACTTAATGAAAGGAAGACTAAACTCAATGAACGTGTAGATGAGAATGTTTTAAATCAAACTGGTGCTAATGATAGCAATGTTGAAGAAGAGAATGATGGGAATCCTTAGGATGTCGATTGGTCATGTAGTACTTTTATATTCTTCTATCACTATTTTGTCATTATGTCTTTAAATAGCGCTTCCTAGTTTTAGATTGTCGATCATTGTTCATCTATTTATGTTATAGTTGTCAGTTAAATAATATATGAAGTATATTTTATTTAAGTCTAGTCAATCAAGTTATATGTATCCTTCAATTTTTTTTCAAATAAAAATGTTTGTTGTATGTAGTTTGTTCCCATTTTCTCACTGACAGTTGGTGCATCATTCATAGGTACTCCGTTAGAGTGAGTGCGATTAACATAAAGTTAAGGTTTGTGAATAACAAATGAAAGACTCATTGATCAATATAGTGAGTTGAAAGTTATGAGGTCTCGAGTCCAAATTCAAGCGCCACACAAAAACATTATGATTTCCTCTCATTTGTCCAAGCTTTGGTGAATAGAATTACCCAATCCTTACATTATTGGGGAGTGTAGGTGCCTTATGAAATTAGTCGAGGTGTGTGCAAACTAGCCTGAATCCTACAATTTCAAGAAAATCTAGTTTTGTGTATAATTTGGAATTTTCTCCAATAAACCTATTTTTACAACGAATGGTAATCTCTTCCAATATAAAAAAATAAAATTATTATTCGACAATATAATATGACGTTGAAATGATTTTAGTCGATCCCTTTTCAATTAGTATTTTTCTTATGAGTAATAATAAAAGTAATGTCAATTGCAGTCAAATTTCACTCATTCCACTTATCAATTGAGGAATTGACCACTTTTTTAGGGTAAAATATGTTGGGCCAGGCCCAATTTATTTATAAGTCAAGAAAGCAAAATAATTAAAAAAAAAAAAAAACAGAGAGTCTAGTCCTACTAATATAACTCAAAAAAAATAAATTAAGGAAAGTAAACTAATGATTTTGAGAGCTCAATCATCTGCCTCTTTTCAACTCCTCCTTCATTGATCTCGTAAGTTATTCTCTTGCTGCTCTTTTTTTTATATATTTCAGTTGATTCTCGGTATCTCCTCCATGATTTCCATGGCTTTATTGTTTTTCAGTTGCAAGCTCATCTCCTGATATTTTCTCTATGGCTCGAAGCACTATGATGCCTTCTCTTTCGATTAAGTTTTACGTGTTGTCGATTGAAGGTCCATATCCAACATACCCTTGTATCTGATAAATTGATTTATTTCTGCTAGATCTAGGTATTGTACACTCTTAAACTCCATCTATACACAAATGTATTGAGTATTGCTTTCTTCAAATGTTATCTTGTTTCCTGATGATTATGAAGCTTTATTCGACATCAACTGTGATTATGTATGCTCGAGTTGTTCTCTAGGTTGATCCTTTTAGTTTTAATTCTCATATTTGGGAGCTGAGATTTGTCACTATTTAGGATCTTCCTGGCCTGTGTTGGTAGATCTAGGAAGGTTGTATAATGTATTGAACTTTTATAGTTCAAAAAATGATTAGCTAAAACATCAGCTAACCTGTTACCTTCTCTGAATGTGTGTGATATATGAGCATGCATAGTTTGAATGTATTCCTGGATTTCCTCTATCATGTTTTTCAGCTCGCATGGGGGTTTCCATTGCTTCTGAATCATGTTCTTACTGCCTAAGGAATCTATTTCTATGATTACATTTTGAATATTAGCTCTTTGACAGTATCTCATAACTTCTAGTATAGCTTAAATTTCTGCCTATGTACTAGTAGTATTCTGAATCACTTGTGCTTGAGCAAATACTAAGTCTCATTTTTCAATCCTTAAACATAAACTGTATGAACTCCTCCCAGGGTTTTCTCTACTAGCCCCATCAGTGTTGATCTTTAGTCTGCCTGTTAGTGGTAAAACCCAAGTGATTTTAGCATAGTATAGCTTGGGTCTACAGCTACTTAAACTTCTGATCATATTTGTCCACCCTGTTGGAAAGCTATTTAACCATGGGAATCTTACTCTTATGAACTGATATGTCAAGTGGTGAATCGGATATTTCAGTTTGCTGTAATATATGTCGTTTCCATGTCTAATAGAATTTCTTCTTTTCCAAAGCTCCCAAATAATAAAACTAGGGAGGACTCTCAACATCGGCTTCAATTTAGGTGTTGATGTAGTGTTCCACCAAGTGATAAGTACTTGTGAAAACTGCATCCCTTCCATAGCAACGCTTGCACATAAAGCAAATTGTCTTCATAGTCTTGCAGTTATAGGAGATGTTAGAAAAAGATGGCTCATTGTTTCCTGTCGGTAAGCCTCACAACACCAGTATCTTGAAGCAATATTTATGTGCATCCTTTTGAGATTATCATCAGTAGAAATCCTTCCCCTCAAAACTCTCCACATGAAAATATTGATCTTGATAGGCAATCCTTTTTCCCATATATAGTTATAAATGTTCTACTTATTAAGTTTAGTCCTCATAAATTCCCATGCACTCTTGACCGTAAAGTTGCTTGAACTTTCAATGCTCCAGTATGTAATATCATTTCCTCCTTCACCCAAAGGAGTTTTGATTCTTTCTGTTATGTGTTGTACTATGTCTTCTGGTAGGTTATCTTTCAGCTTCTCCAAGTTTCATTCCCTATTAGAGACATAAGTTGTCGCCTCTGCTTCTTCCTCTATAAGTCCCTCAGGAACAATGAAGTATAAATTTCCAAGTCCCGTCCAATTTTCAAACCAAAAGCTAGAATTTCCTTGCTTAGATTTCCATACGATCAGATGCTCAACCACTTCCCTAATTTGTATCATTTTTTTCCATACACTTGAATTATTTCTTCCTTCTGCTAAAATTGGATGAAGCTTTTTACAATATTTGTTCCACATGAATGAACTCCACGGGTTTGTAGAGGTTCTTAAATTCCACCAAAGATTAGCAAATAGAGCATTTGAGGTGTCTTTTAGAGATCTGAAACCGAGACCTCCTTCATCCTTTTGTGTGCACAGAGTATCTCAGGCCACCCAGTGTTTGCTTTTCCTCCCTGGTGTATTATTCCAGAAATATTTAGCAAAATATTAATGTATTTGCTTGAGTACTCCAACCAGGGAGGTCATAGCTGAGAGCAAATAGACAGGCATAGTTTGTAGGTCATAGTGATTTATGTTTATGTACTATTGCTATATTTACAAAATATTCTGAGATTTAGAATATTGTGTTCAAATTTGAATTACTTTTACATATAGTCTATGTTGTCTGTCTTCGCATATGGTTGGCTTACCTACTATGAGGGTTAGGATAGTTGCCTTCATGCCTCTAATTTTGTGCCATGAGTATCATGACAGATATGTACACATCAACAACATTGATAATTGTGTAGTAAATTAATTAAGTCTATCATAATTTATGAAAATATTTACTGTCTGCGAGGTATAACTGTACTAGTTGTATAAGGATATTATTTTATTGATATTATATTCTGACCCATGGGATTTGTGTTTTATTTTCCTTCTTGGCCTTTGTTTCTCTTTCTTACTTTTCTCTTTCCCCTTTTTCTCATTTTTTGTTTTCTCCAAAATCTAATTTGAAATCAATTCTATTACTTTCTGAGTTTGAATAAATGAAAATAGTGAAAATATAATTGAATGTGTGTGTATATATAATGAAACAGTTGTTATTAAATTATACATTAAATATTTAGAAGTTATGAACATAGAAAGCATGGTTATGATTATTATTATTAGGCTTTTCACTATAGAATTCATATATATTTTTATTGGATCTGAAATATATGTAGTTAGAGTTGAAAATAGAGTTACATTTTTTTTTCAAGAAAATGTTCAAAATAATGTTCATATTATATTTAAATACAATTTTAAAAGTTAAAAGTAAGTTGAAAAAATACATTATACCAACATGTTTTCCAAATTTTAAAATATACCTTCAAAAAGAAAAGGATGTGTTTCAAATTTTCATGGTCAAATTTCAATTGTTAAATAAAGTGAAAAAATATTTTATAAATATTTTTTATGTTTAAATGGGTCCTGAAAGTAGAAGTGAAAAAGACACAAATACGAAGACAGAAAATTTTAAAGTACAATAAAAGAAAAATGGGAGGAAAAGAAGAAGAATAGATTTAGTGGTCAATTTTCATGACATAAGTAATCATTCAAAGAAATAACTTGAATTTTGTTATGCTCATAGCCTTTAATTATATAAATAATGAAAATTATAATTTGGAAAATATTTTCGGTTAAAACAAATAAGTAAAAAGATATTAATTATTTTCATCCATACAAACTAAGGGAGTAATTAAATTAATTTCAAAAAAAGTATTTTTTTTTTTAAAAACAAAAGAGAGAAAAATAAAGAAAGAGAAGAATTAGTAAGAAAGAGAAACAAAAGATCAAGAAGGCAGATAAAGCATGACTCCCATTGATTAGAATTTAATATAAATAAAATAATCCCTCACACAACTAGTAATAGTTGTGCCTCACACCTAGTAAAAAATATTCAAAGGCCAAAAAGCAAAATGAAACATGGGTCCCATAGGTTAGAATATAATATCAATAAAATAATATCCTCATACAACTAGTACAAGTTATACCTCACACATAGTAAAAAATTTCATAGTCATATGACTGGTAGGAGGCTTAAGAATATTAGGAATCTCAATGAGAGATCCAGAAAATTTATTTTAGATAAAAGGTTAGAACCATTATGTAACAAAGCAGAAAAACTATATGCTCTATGTGATACAAAGGTGTAATTATTTTTACTCCCGGAGAAACCAATGCTTTTGCTTGGCCGAGTTTAACCCAGGCTAATGGCACAGTAAAGGACTATTTAACTTACTTCGAGGACCAATATAACAAAAAGAGTTAGTTAAAATTGAAACCTACCATCAAAGAAAAGTAAATGCTAGGAAAAATATATTAGCGTAATAGAGAAATTGACTGAGAAGACGGAAATGAAGAACCTCTTAAACCATGTTGTTGAAGAAAGAAGCTTCTCTGAACTTGATGCTACAAATTAAGGGTTAGTTAAAGTTATTATTGTTAAGCATGCTAAACTTCACAAAAGGAAGAAACAACTCAATGAACATGCAGATGAGAATGTTTCAAATGAAATTGGTGCTAACAGCAATGCTGGAGAATAGTATGATATGAGAGGAATGTTTACTTTAAACTGGTGCTAACAGCAATGTTGTATTTCTCCTATCATTGACATTTTAATGATATGAGAGGAATGTTTTATTTAAGACTAGTGAACGTAGTTATTTGTATGTTTTAACTTTTTATTTTTTTAAAAAGCATATTATATGTTATTTGTTCAAATTTTCTCATTGACCCATCATGCTTAGGTACGCTGTTAGAGTGAGTGTGATTTACATAAAGTAAAGGCCTGTGAATGACTGATAAAGAGTCATTGTTCAATGAAATTAGTTGAAAGTCATGAGGTCTTGTGTTTAAATTAATTGAAAGTCATGAGGTTTCTGATCTCCTCTCATTTGTCCAAGCCTCGGTGGATTGAATTTACCCGACAGTGCGATATTACGGAGCACAAGTATCTATGGAATTAATTGAGGTGCATAACAAATTATCATGGATGCCACAACTATCAAAAACAAATATATTGACTCGTTTCGCTGAAACAAAATATCTGCATGCTACTAAAATAATATCAAAAGGAAAAAAATGAAAGGTAATAAAGGAAAAATAGTATGCATAAACTTAATGATAGAATAAACATTAGCTTATGTTTGAATGAATATTTTGTATACGATGTGAACCTATATGCAATACTTTTCCAAAGTAGTCATACCTGATTTTTTCAAATAGGGGTGGATCTACATGGGTGGGTGAGGGTGCCCGACATTCGGTAAATCTCAGGAACTCGGTCCAAGTGATTAAAGGAGACCCAGCTGGCCTGATCTCTATGAAAGTATGTCACCACTGTCTAGATGGCCCATCTAGTTGATAAGCAGTGAGGTCGGCTCCTATTGACTCCACTACACCCAAAGTATGCAGTCGCTCCAGGCAAGTAGTAAGAAATTTGTGGGCATCCTCACTCACGGCCTTAGAAAACCTCACAGGTGAAAGTCTGAGAAATACTCTAAGCATCTTCTACTCCTCTAGTGGCATTGCTCCAGCTGCAATCACGGGATGGGCACCCCCCGAGGTGGTACCTGGACCTGAGGTGCCCTTGCTTCAGGAAGACCCTATGGTGTTGGCTGGGATAGTTGCATGCCACCAAGAACAGTCAAAAGTTATGTAATGGCTGCCTAAAGGTCTGGAGCCATAGTTGGTCCGGGTGACAGTTGGGCTGGCCTCGGCCCCACTAGCTGAACTGGAACCCTGCCCTCTAGAGGATCCGTTGTGGGCTTCAGATCCCTCTCCCCATTTGGAATTGGTGTTGCAACCCTAGCCTGTAGGGGAGGTCAACCCCTAACTCAAGCCGCCACATAGCGCATACGTACAATCCTACTAAAAAAGCGAAACTAGTAAGAATTCATGAAACCAATACACATACACTACACGAAAGTGATACAAAATATAGGAAGTTCCTAAAGACACCTTATAGCCTACCAAAGATAGAATAAGAACGTCTCCACGCCAATCTGTAGGACTCTTCTAGGTATGACATATGTGCAAGTGACATCGGCGAACATGGGGTTTTGATACCAACTTGTCACAACATGATTCCTCGATCCACGACTGTAGCCCACTAGTAGGAAAGTCAACTCGAAGCTCAGAACGACAAGTAATGAGTATAAGAGTAGAAATAAGAAGAAAGACTTTAAACAACAATTCAAGTCAGAAGTGAAAGCGAACCAAAACTAAATACAGAAAGATCCATCCCAGAATCTAGAAGTCACGACTTATTCCCGTCGTTATAGAAAAGCCAACGGGGGAAAATTTGGGGCCGAAAAACTTTTTCGTAGTATTTGGATCAACCTAGTATAGATTTGGAAGAAATTAGAGTTTGTAAGGTGCAGGGAAATCTGGTAACAATCGTGTGCATTATTTATGATTTTGATTACAAGAGTATTTATATAACTCGTTAAGGAACCTATACAACTTTACGAAATTGAATTCAATCTAGTAGAACTCCCGGAATCAATCTTAGCGTGAAGGCTATTTTTTGAGCATCGTGGGTTAGAGGTGTGTTGTGAAATGGGGATTTTGGAATTCTTTAAATAGCTCTCTGTTTCGTGCAACCCGCTTTGTCGGGGATTTTGGTCTCTTTGGTGAGCCCGCTGTAGCGGGGTGGTGGCCAATATGGCAGGATTGACGCGACTTAAGGTTGTTAATAACCCCTAAACGACCTTATTATGCACTTTTCAACTTTTAGAGCTAAAGAACAAACCCCAGGCGATTCCTACTCATTTTCCACCATTCTTGAGGCTAAAGGTAAGTTTTTCACTCCCTGAATTCATTTTTCGATCTGTAGAACGTAATAGAATGGGTAATTATCGATTGGGGGGGGGGGGTTGATCTAGATTCTATGGTGGAAACAACCTTATTTGGATACTTGGGATCATGGGTATGATCTAGGGTTGTTAGAATTGTTAGTAATCCGGGTAATTAGTGATTGTTTATTAATTCTTGTGTTATTATGATTATTTGTAGACCAAGAACAAGCAGAACGAATCCGGAAAGGGAAGGATAAAGTTTCTTAAGGTTTCAAGCTTGTTTCGAGGTAGGTGAAGGTTGTGATTCTATGATTGTTTAATGTATGTTTGATCTTGCTTCATTATGATACTTGTATGTATTTAAATGTTGCATTATTGATCACACTTGATGTAAATAAATAGATGAATGATGATTGCCATGAAATCATGACTTAAATGTATGATCTTGAGGACGTACTTGTGATTGTGATTGTGGTGTGTTGAATGGATTGGTAGCCACGTTTCGGCAATGTTCTTCTTAAGGTATCACCCATGAAAAGGGTGATGAGATTTGGTAAGAAAGGTAAGCTAAGTCTGTAATACATTGGTCCATTTGAGATTCTTGAATGTGTGGAACCGGTAGCGTATAGATTGGATTTACCTCCTAAACTATTGGGAGTTCATCTGGTATTTCATGTGTCCATGTTGAAGAGATATCATGGTGACGGGGATTATATCATAAACTGGGACTCAATTGTGTTAGACAAGGACCTCCAATATGAGGAGGAACCGATTGCAATTCTTGATCGTGATGTGCGTAAGTTGAGGACCAAGGAGATTAAGTCC
>JAJOOE010022119.1:0-16572 GCA_036250405.1 Solanum raphanifolium | reverse complement strand
TTTTAATGAAGTTTAAATGTGTGGATGTAAATAAGTTTTTTTTATTCCGCACTATTTTCATTATTGAATGCAATGAATGACTATGTGGCTCGTATAAGGCCCCTTCGGGGTCGAATACGCCATGTTACGACTAGGGGGTACTCTTGGGTCGTGACATAAGGCTAGCTCCTACTCCTCCTCCTTCTCCTTTAGGATAGGATCCTCTTTTTTTACTTAAAACTATACTGAACCACCTATCTATTCCTTTTTTGGCGTTGTCCCGACACTGATGAGCATCACTTAGGCCTTCATTCATGATACTCTGCTAGGATCTGCAGCGCTTCAGTAGGCCCTAGGCACTGATGTGAGGTTAAAGTTTGAACCTCCAAAAGAAATGAAACAAAAGATATGGTAGAGCTAGGACAGTTATTGTATGAGGTCTTCGATTTAATAGAGTCAGCAAGATCCGGGTGACCAGAGTGATCAGCTTAAGGGGAAGTTTCGCAGGTTTGTGAAGACAGATTCTCGTCACTCAGTTTTCGGAGCTGAGCCTTGGATACACGGAACTCACCTAAAAACCCAAACCTGCGTGCAGTCGAACTGCTTTATTCAACTTGGCAAAAACAAAGCATGACCTTTTCAAATTACGAGTTGAGATTTGGGGAGAGTGGATAGGACAGGGTGGTGGATGACGTAAATGCCAGTTCCGCCATCAGGGCCTAGCAAGAAGCATAATTCTGTTCCAAAGTTTCGTTTCATTCCAGCAAAGCTTAATAAGACTCATTCTAATACTTGAGTTCAAGCTCCTACTTCTCTCTTCCTCAAGCTAGTACCAAAAAGCCTATTCCTTATGACTTCTAGGCCTCTTCTAAACTAAAGGAGCAGGTCAAGTTCGTTCAGCTTGAGGGATAAATTACGTGGCTGACCTGCCAGCATGGGTTGGGAACGGGAATTGAACTCTATGAGATCGCGTGGGGGGCATTCTACTAGCAAATAAGACTCCTATAAGTGGTAGTACCTAGTTGGGGATTTGTGGTATAATTATTTGCCGAAAAGCCTTTAACACTTGTTTATATAAGGCAGGTCCAAATCGTCTGCTTTTGCGGTTAATTTCTTTTCTGTTTCTGCAGAGATACTTTTTATCGAAATATGGACAAATGGAAGTTTAACTCCGAAAGAAAGAGATATGTGGCAAAGAATGAATTGATAGAGGTGTGGAGTTTAACTGAGATACCAATTGGTTGGACCGTAGGTGCGATGATTTACTTCACGGGCGAGGTCTCTGGTTCAAGTCCAGGATGGCCCAGCTGCGAGTCCGTATCGCCGCGGAGCAACAGCCGCGTCCGGATCTGATCTATTTACTCGGCAATTCCCCGTGGGCGTGGTGTTTTGTCCGTAGTTGGATCGGCCGTCGATCAAAAAAATGAGTAAATTCAGCTAATCCTCCAGGCTGAGCACAACATCCTTATGCACCCATTTCACATCTTAGGCCTAGCTGGTGTAAAAGGCGGCTCCCTATTCAGTGCTATGCATGCTTCCTTGGTAACTTCTAGTTTGATCAGGGAAAGCACAGAAAATGAATCTGCTAATAAAGGTTACAGATTCGGTAAGGAAAAAAAAGAGTAGCTCAGGCTCTCGAGGCATACTAGTGGGGCTTGACTAGAATCGTAGAAAGAAGTTGGGGCTTTAGCGCGCACCCTTTCTCCTATGAGGAAAGTTACTCTTTCCGATTCATGTCTGGCCCTTCCTGGGTCTGGAGGCTGGACCAATCAAACCATATCGTATCGAACCTGACTCGAAGTATTTGTCAAAATACATATGAAATAGTGTTTCTATTTTACAAAATGGGTGAGATGTACACCGAAAGGAATTGACGCTACAAACACTTTCTTTAGAATGTCCTATCTCTCTCTTCAATGCTTTAAAACGAGCTAGAAGGCTTCTCTTAAAGCAGACCAAGTAGGTTTCCAAGGATAAGGGCTTCCCAAAGGGATGGAAAGAGAATCGATCGCTTACCTTGTTTGGCATGCCAGAAGCATTTCGCTGTGGTTCTCATTGATTGAGTCGATCCAGAGACAAAGCAAAGGGAGTTCCGTGGGTTCAGTTTGCTTAGAGGCAGAAGGCCTAGAAGAGGCCTAGAAGTCATAAGGAATAGGCTTTTTGGTACTAGCTTGAGGAAGAGAGAATCCATAGGTCAAACTATTTGCAACAGAAGTGAAGGCAACTCAACAGGAGGAATAATAAGAGAAGCACAGGGATAAAATTGAAGGAAAGCGACCCGCCAAAAAACATTGCAATAGAGAACTCTTTAGCGAAAATGGTTTCCTGGCCTATTGAAACTCTTTCAGCCGATTCGCGGCAGGAAAACGTTATTGTAAATGGCACGAGAAATGGACTCACTCTACAAATAATTGTGTAAATTTCAGGAATCTGATTCAAGATTACTTGGACAAAGGTTTGTTCCGGATAGTAGACCGACCAATGGGAATCGAGACATCACCGTTACCCCGAGCACACGCAATGGAACCGTAGACAGTCAAGTGAAATCCAATCCACGTCTATTTTGAAGTCTTATTTAACTCGTTCGTGATCGGCCTCCTCAACTGTGTATCGATCGAAAGGCAGGGCGGCACAGCCCCCAACCCCCTAATTCATTTTGTTTGAGAAGCTGTGATCGGAACTTCTTTCGCTTTGGATAAGAAGGTCTAATCATGCTACTTCAGTCGTATGCTTAACACATGCAAGTTGATCAGTTCGCCCTTTAGAAATAGGCTAAGAAAGTCATCGATTCGAATCCGAAGTTAAGTACTTTCACAATATGAATTACCAAATCTATAGGATATGTCAACAGTCATCGCCTTGTCTGACTTCCGTCTTCCATTAGCCTGCCCTTTCTAATAAAAAATTCCGGTTAGGCCCGGGAAAGCGCTGGCAACAACTGAAAGGAAGGGGTCCATGTAGCTGCTGTGTCCGCCCCCTTCTTAGTCAATGGGGCACAGCAGTTGCGCTTAACCAGATCCAAAAGGGGAGAGGACACACACCGTTCTGTGAGTGAAAGACGAGGAAATGCCGATTCCAGTGTCTCCTTGTCCTTAGATAGAAGAAGAAGAGGAGAAGCAAGAATGGCAATAACCTCCGCTATTTTCGTTTCGGAATTGCTCGCTGGCTTTGTTGCGGGTTCAACTGGAATTGTAAGAAGTGAGGCAAATTGCCTTTCTCCCCACCCCATATGCCTCCTCTGCTTAGGCTTGAATAACGGATAACAGAACTTTATGCAACACTTGCACCTCGCTCTTATAGTATAACATTCTTCTTATGGTCAGGGGTAGCGAATTGTTGAGCAGTAGGTTAAAGATAACCTCCTTTGGGTTACGACCAACGCAGAACAAACGAGTTCAGTCGAACAAGCTTTTCACCCTGAAAGATTCCTTCGACAGGGCTATAGTTTCCTCGTTAGATCCCAGTATTGATTTAATAGGCAGACATTTCTATCTAACACTTTCCCGGTATAAATCTTATGGTAGACCATAGGGGACCATCCTTTTGTTGCGGCATGCTTCTCAGATTTACGGATTCGCAGGGGGCCTCAGGCCCAAGACATCTTCCCTGCTCATCAACTTCACGCCGCCCCCTGATCTGATGGGGGGAATTCCTATAAAAGAGGCTCACTTGGAAGGAGCGATAGAAGAGATAGCCTCATTCAACAGGAAAGCTTTGTGCTTTTTCTAGCTTTGGCCTCATTTCCATCGATGAAATGAATCAATCTCGGTATGTCACGAATTCATGTTGTCCACGACTCTATCTGGGTTAGTCCAGGTTCGTTATCAAGTTCCAGTTCCAATTTAGATTTTCGTGTATGGATTAGTTGAAAGAGCTACTTCTTCGAGCTGAGTGGGGTCGCACATCGGAAAATTGAGGCTTTCTCTACTGGGAGTCATCAAAGGAGGAATGGGCATACGCTGGTTCGATAAGCCAAGGAAAAACAACCACCGCTTGGCTTGGTTTTGACACCCAAAAATCGAAATTCTTGATCAATGGAGGAAGATTCCAAGAAGATGCTTCAACCCCGTTAAGTTTTAGCTGGCCATCACGGTATTTAGGAAGACTCAAACTCAAAACCTCTGATTAAAAATGAAGAAGTACTTCACACTCTATCACGATCCTCGTTGGTACTTCTATGTATAGCTACCCTACTCATTTTTCTCCTTGCTTCTTTTGTACTTATTGGCAACTCATAGTACATTTATTAAGTAATTAAATTCAAGATAATGTTCATGAAGCTAATTGGTTATATTATAAAATTGCCTGAAAATCTAGCATGACAGACTTTCTCTCTTATCTCATTTGTCTCCATAAATTAAACAACATATTTTGTTCGTTGGCTAGTATATTATTAATATTAATTCATTATTTTATTATATGTACACAAATTGGCCACGTCTTCATGGCAACACGTCTAATATTTATCAATATGAGTTATAGTGGAATGATTCGAAAAACTTTAGTAAGAAATTTCAAATTCAAACTTCTACAAATGAAATAGATTCTGCTGGGAGTGGTGCCTTCAGAAATGATCATTACGTTATAGTATGTAAATTCAAAATTGATTACGCTTAATACAAATTTCAGACACTAAATTAAAAGGGAAAAGAAATATCTAATAGCTAGTTTTTGCCAATATTTTATTTTATCTATGTTACATTAAATTTTGCTAATACATGTATCAACCATACATAATACTTGGATAGGGATATCTTTTATTTATAAGTTTCTATTAAGTTATACAAATAGTTTTAAAAAGTAAATTTTATATAAATATATATTTGTTGTTTATAGAAGTTTAATTTAAAGAAGAGTTGCATATGTATTCCTCCTAGCTTGTAAATGTCCAGTTACAGAGATTCAAAATTGCCATTATCTCCTTACACAACTATTATGATTAATAATGATATATACCACCACCAACAATAATTACCTTTCAATTTTAAATAAATTAAAATCGATTATATGAATTTTATTTCTCCATTTAAAAATAAATTTCAACTTTCCGATGATCTTATTAAGGCCAAAGACTAAACAATATTTTAGTACATTATACATATCTTAAATTAAAATCACAAGATTTTTTAACCAAAAAAAATTGTAAGATTTAAAAGTCTTTTTGGGTTTTCTAAATTTCGTATGAAGTAAAAATCAGACAAAAAAATTAAAACGAAATGAGTAAATTTCTTTTTTTTCCCCTAAAAATTAAATATTTTATAGTCTCTCCAATCAACAAATTAAGAGAATGTTCTTCTTGTTACCAAACCCATTGGTACTGTTTTCTTGCATGCTTAAGTGACTGCAAATCTAACAACATGAATATTTGGTTGGTGAAGAATATATATTCTCCATTTTATATAAGATAGAGCAATGCATGTAACATATTAATGAAAACTAGATACATTGAACTTTTTCTATCCCGTGATATTACTATGATAATTGTCTAACTTTTTCTATTCCATGATACTATGAAAGAGCTTCTATGTAATGTTTGAGTGAAGTTACATATATTTCGAATAACTTTATAAGGCGCCTATATATGATCTCTCATCAGCGTAATTCTATCCATCAGAATTTGATTTGGTATTTACAACATCTTTCATCATTGTAGACATTGGATACGTAACTCTATTCAGAAAGACTTGAGCATATATATGAAAAGAAATAACTGAAGTTGTTACAAAATATTATAATTCACTATAATAGTGAAATCATCTTAATTTTTGTATAACCCCCGCTCTCCTTTTTAGTTCGACGGTCCTAAAGACCTATACTACTATAACTTAATTAATAGAATAGTTTATCTTTTTCAAAAATAAAAATAAATTCTTGAAGATAATCTTTTAATTTATTTATCAGACACTTGAAATTAATTAGGAAATCCACTTATTTTCCGGAGAAAACATTTATTTCCTACCAACCCTATATAATGCACAAAAATAGTGATATAGAAGGAATATATATTGACTGTTTTCTAGGAAATTGTAACAATTTGCAAAGATGTTTGGAACCAGGTTGTATCTTTTGTTCTGGATCATTCTTTTGATTTGGTAAGTAGGCAAAAAAATAAAATATATATATATATTAGTAAGTAATTATTTTATTAATTTATTCTTTATTTTTGTTTTTTATGAGGTATATATATATATACTTTTTATTCCTTTTGCTATGACATGACATGAAATGTTGTTGCATCTAATTTTACCTAACAGTTAATCTTAAGCCAATTACTAAAAACGAAAAAAAAAAAAAGTTTTAACCTTAGTATCATTTATCAATGATGCGGAGTCAGAAATTATTGTTTATAGATTTTGATTTTCGAAACTAATTATTTTTATTTGTTCAATTGATTTCTTAAGGAGAAATACAAGATTTGGATCAAAGATATAAAATTCTATTAAAATAGCAAAATATAGTCTAACCACTTAAAAACATAACTATCACAATATTCAGTTGCACAAATTTTATGTACGTCACTTCAACTTCATTGTTTCTTAAATATGTATCACATTATATCACTAGCTAGGCTTCTATTGACCACCCTAAAAATGTTATGGATATGTGAATGTGACTTCAACTTACATATACTTAAATTTGATTTAGAAATATATAAAGTATATAAAAAAAAAAATATGTTAGAAAAGTATTTCAATCTGCTCAATATATTTTTTCCACTTTGTTTCCAAATAAAATTCATTGCAATTTCCAAATACCCTTTTAATCACTCAATCAAATCTTATCTAAATGCCTAATTTACTTAAATATTCCTTAATTTTTATGTCTAATAGCAAAAGACTACAAACTGAGATCCAAACATGGTTTTCTATGAAAACTTTCATTAATTCACATTCGTGGTACGTAAGATATGTTAAATTAAAGATCATTTCATATCAATTTTTTCTTTTAATTTCAAAATACAATACTTAAAACATTTGATTAAGTATTACTAATTAAATTCTATCCATCACACTATAATCCTTCCCTTTCAAGACAAAACTCATCTAACCCATCAAATTATATTAGTCTTCCTATAATTCTTGATGGACGTCTCATTTCCCTTTCAAGACAAAACTCGTACTGCATAAGGTACATTTATTAAATTAAAGATCACTTCATATCTTTCTTTTATTCTCAAGATACCGTACTCAAAATAATCGATTAATCAAGTATGATAAATTTTTATCCATCACACCATAATCTTCAATGAATGTATCATTTTCCTTTCCAGACGAAACTCATCTAGCCCATCAAATTATATTAGCCCTCCTATAATCCTTAATAGACGTCTCATTTCCCTTTCATGACAAAACTTGTACTGCATAAGGTACATATATTAAACAAAAAATCAATTCATATCAATTTTTATTTTTATTTTAAAAAAATAGTCGATTAATTATGATAAATTTTTATCTATCACACCATATTCGTCGATAGACGTATCATTTCCCTTTCAACACAAAATCATCCAGCCCATCAAATTATACTAGTCTTCCTCCTTCACATATCCCAAAGCACACGTCTATAACACTTCATGTTAGTTTTGAGATAATTCTTACCCTACAAAGCACAATTCCCAATTTGTATCAAACTATAATTCTTCTTCCTTTGTTTTTTTTTCTTATTGGGGTCCAAATTATTTTTGTTTTCATTCATCTTTGAATTAAATGCCCACAACAATTTTTCTCAATTTTTTAAAACAAATGGACCCTCTCACAGTTCACATACACACATTAAGCCTTAGGATTTTAAACAAAAAAGTAGATCTGTTACATAACCAAGAGACATTGAGACATGCAATAATTTAATCAATATGACCAAAAAAAAAAGAAATTAATTGGTTTAAAATAAAGTAGTGGCTAAGAGTACAACAAGAAGATAACAATGAAAAAACTAATCATATAAATAGATGATATTATTTATCTTTTAAATAGCTTGCCTTTTGTTCTTATGTCAATGAATTGATGAGACAGAAAGTGTTTAAAATTATATGAACTATTAATATGGGACCTTGTTTAATTTGGAAATCATGTTAGATTATTGGATGTGATATTTTGCCTGTGGTTGAATGTAATTATGAAGCGGATGATAAATATAAAGTTTATGAATTCAGGATATTACTGAATTGATGATTTGACTAATCTGTTACTGAATTTGAAAGTTAATAATTGTATACCTATTTTGTTGATTTAAGATTTTTAACATAACGGTTCAAGATTCAACTGCTAAGTTATTGGCTTTTGACTAGGGCTACCCCGAGGATTATAAGATAATTTAATTGCACGATTATCCTTTTAAATGAGTTGATTTTTTTATTGTTTTGTCTTTCAAATGAACGTGTCATAGGTATTAGCCCTTATAGAACTTATGTCTGGTGAGGCAAACATAACTTATGAAATATTATGATGCAAAAATATAGAGAAGTTAAAGTTAAAGATCAATATAAAACAAATACAAATATCTTTTAACTCGAAAAGACATGTCAACATTTTATTTTTAAATTCGCTCAGATATAACTTTTAACTCTCACTTTATGTGTTCTGATGTGATATTTGTGTTAAAGATAATTGTCATAGCAAACTCTCTTTCGATGTAATACTTAAACACATATATAAAGTTTGCATCAAAATAATTGTGTTTCACCTTGTTCTTCATAGTGAATAATTTATTTATGAATTTTTTTTAACAAACAATAAAAAAAATAAACCTTTCCAATATAATGCACTACTACCTATTTGTCTTTTGGTTACATAAAAAAGACATTTGAGATTTCAATTTATATATTCCTTATTTCAATTTATATATTCCTTATACTTTCTTTTTAATTTGTTCCAAATAATTAATTTTTTTAAAAAACACTCTCTCTCTCTCTCCTTGATCTGTATGATTTGAAAACTCAAATGATTGATAAAGAGAAATTAAAGGTTAATAATTCTCAAATATTCCACAGAAAAGAATAGCAGATTTCAATTTATATTCATGTATCTTGAATTATGAAGTTTATTAAATTGAGGATTAAATTTAAGTTGTTTAAACAAAATAATCAAATTATCGCCTTTTCTAATTTGGATTTGAATTTTCTCAAGAAAAAAGTATCAAAATCAAATCCACCAAAAATTTGAAGGGATTTATTTGATTAATTAAATATATCATATATTTTTTCTCTTTTCTATTAGTTAGTAATTATTGTATGGGAGTTTCATTCTATATTGTTTTCCCCATTACTATATTTTAAGGGGTACTTCATGTGGGAGAAAGATTTGAGGTTGGTGGGGGTACTTAAGGATGGATATGAATTGTGATGTCTCTACTCTTAATCAAACGTTTCTAGTTTTGATTTTTTTAATAGTGTGTATCTTCTTTAATAAATTTTATATGACACAAATTTGATTTAGTAGGACGATATAGTAGCCAAAAATTATTTCTCTATTTTATCGTAATTACTCTCACTAGGATCTGGATGATCTAATAATCAATGAAAATAAGTTGGGAACTCATAAGGTTTCAAGTTAAATTTCGAGAATGTAAAAACACTAAATAATTTGTTTATATTTGTTCAAATTTTGATGGATAGATTTAATCATAACTTATGCTGAATGTTGATGAGAAACATTTAACAGTTATTTTTTAAAATTAATTAAGATGTGCGTAAGCAGATCAAATGGTCCCAGATTAGATATTTGTTGTTTCATAACGTGCGTGGTGGGACATTAGTCTTAAGATATACAGACTTTTTTACTGTAGGTGTCACACCATTGTTGGATTAAATCATGATAAGATTAGCATGGCACAATCTATATTACTGATAGATACTCTCCGTCCCTAATTATTTATCCACTTTTGAATTAATACACCTATTAAGAAAGTAATTATTGATATAGTGAATTTATCATTTTACCTCTATTAATTATGAAGTGGATGGATTAAAAATTTAAGATTTTCAAGAAATTGTACCTTTTTCAAAGTAATTAATTGAGGGCAGAGGCGAATCCAGGATTTCAAGAAAACGGGTGCACCATTGCTTTAGAATTTCGTTTTTTTAAAAAAAAAACAAGTGTTATTAGTTACTAAAAAAAATTGAAGTGAATTGTGGCTGGCGGGGATTGAACTCAGGACCTTGGTGTTAAAATCTGGCTGTCAAACCAGTGAACCATCCAGCAACTTTAAGAACGGGTTCAACAAGTGTTTATTTAATATGTTCTTTAATAATTATACAAGTAATATATCAAGTTTAGTAGGAGGACCACGGGTTCGGTTGACCCAATTTTTACACATAAATTCGCCACTGATTGAGGGTATAATAAGTAAAATTATTTTGTCCTTTCTTAATTTGTCAAAATGAATAAGTAATTAGGGACAACTATAAAAGGAAAAGAGGACACGTAAATAGGGACGGAGGGAGTAAAAAGCAAGATTTAGAGTTATTAATGTCGTCACTAATGAAAATACTAGGTTAATTAAAATATCATAATTAGTGTCCTTTTTTACTGTAATAGCTTAGCTAAATCCTATTGGCCAAATGTACTAACAATATTAAAGTTAGGACATTGCTCCGGATTTGTTGGGGGTGGGGTGCATTTGTTATATGCTGTAACTATTATTTGTTGAGCATATAAACATATGATAATGGCGTATGAGAAAACACGTTGTTTGCAACAAATTTTAAAATGACAGAAAATAAATTATAATCATAATTTATTTTTTTAAAGAAACATGAATATTTATTTCTCACTAGTGAGGGATATAATTATGTTCCTCTCTTGATTCTTCTTTCATACGATTTATCCATGATTCGAGAACCAATTTTTCGAACTAGGATAATTTGAATTTGATCTCTTCATGAATATGTCATGAATTTATGGAATATTCAAGATGTCTCTTTAAGGGAATACAATATTATCATTTATATAGGCAAAAGTTAGGGTTTACGGTTAGAGTAGTCTCCAAAAATCTAAATGGAATTGAATACTTCTTGTAGAGTCCTAACTAAAATTGAATATGTCTTGCAGATTCCCTACAATTTTTTTAATGTCTACACATGTCCATAACCTTTTCCAAAGTTTGAACCATAATTGTTTATTAGGAACACTTTATCATGCTATTCAGGTGTGATCAATCATATCATGTTATTGTTCGAGTGTTTAAATAAAATTTACTTATATAATAAATTTAAGGTAATGACGAAGTCAAATTTTCAGTTAGAGAATTCAAAATTTTTTTTTTTGTTTTCGACCTCATGTCAGTCCGGGTGTCGAGTGAGTTGAGCCTTAAATTACAAGTGCATTGTATATAGTACAACATCTATTGACACCAGTTAACGTGATATAATACATAGATAGACATCTTAATTTTATTTTAACGTAAATTAAACACTTTAATTTTAAGGATGCACATTTGAACAACTCAACTCACTTTACCGTGTCAATTGAATACTCCAACTTATAACAAAATCATGTTCATCTAGACACCTTCAAAATGTATACATCACCTCAACATCGAGTGTTTACGAGACACAATTGAAACAAGTTAATTGTCTAAATATATATATTCAAAGTTAGCATGCTCAATACCTATTAATGTCAAATTAAGATGTCTATCTATGTATTATGTCATTTAACTTTAATCTTAATTAAATGTCCAACTACAAGTGGGCAATGCATGTTAATTAAGGCCCTCTTCCAAATTTTTGCTACATCTCATCAATATTTGTCAGGTCTATCTATATCAACAGGACCAAATTTCCACTAAATAATTCTTGTGTAATGATAAGTGACAATAAATAATATAATTTCATTATCCAACCACTGTTGTTGGCTAAATTAATGTGAACATGGGACTTGAAAATGATACCTACAATTAGTTTACATGGACAATAGTTTATAGATTGAACATTTTACCTAATTCCTAAAAACATATAAAATAATCCTTTATGTTTCAAAATAAGTGTTTAATTTTTTTTCACGCCTCTGAGTAAATATGACTTATAAACATGTTTTTCTTATTTTTATTAAAAAACGTCATTTAAAAATAATATTTTTAACCGATAAAACATAAAAAATTGATAACAAACCATAGAAAATATTACTGACATAACTTGGAAAAGAGTTGGTAGATTGTACTGTCACTACTATGATTTTCTCATAGTTTTTCATCATTCTATATTTCCAATCATTGAAATCTCAAAACTGAAAATAAAAAATAATATATATATATATATATAAAAGGAAGGTTCTTTTATTATTACTTTATTTTGGTTTTCCATTTGATGTTCGATGCCCGATATCCACATCAGAGCTCAATTAAATTTGGACTCGCGCTGAAAAGTTCCACATTAGAAAGTAAAATGCTTCCTAACAAAGACGATTTTGTATCCAGAGAGACTCAAACACAAGTCTTCTAATTAAAGATGAAAAAGTACTGACTACTGATCCACCACGACCATTGTCTACTGGTTCTTTTATTATAATTCCAAAAATCTGCCAGATACTCAAGAATATTATCAGAAACAATATTATTCTCTAAAAAATTGTTATAAATAATAGTACTATCTATAGTTTTGTTGTACAACCAAAAAAAAAAAAACACAAAAAGTAGAAAAAAATATGGATTCCCAAACAGTTAAAACTTTAACAGAACATCCTCTTCAGTACAGAACTTTTGTTCAAAACCATATACTAAAAGATGCATCATTTTCTTCATATCTCAAACCAGAAGATCATAGTGTTGATGATTCCGAAATCAACGTGTTTGATGCGAAAAAATATTTCAGTGAAGGCAATGAATCATCTTCTGTTGTTAAAAAAAATGTAAATGATCAATGTGAATTACCATCAGGTCATCGACATTCGTCAGTTTCTTCCGTAGACAATGCCTACGGAAGAAACTTTCGTGCTAATTCCTTTCGTGCTACTCCAACTGCTTCGTCAGAAGCAAGTTGGAATAGCCAGACAGGACTACTAGCAAATCCTCCAGGTGCAATTGCAGTTTCATTGAAGAGTATTAATACGAATGACAAAAAAAGAGGTTCGTTTAGTACTCATAAATGGTTTTTCTGTCGAAAATGCCCTTGTTCAGGGAAGAAATCTGTGCAGGTCGAGGAAGCTAGCTCGGAGCCAAGAACAGAAATTGGCTCCGAGCAGCATTTCCCCGTCAAACACAGTAATAAGATTGTAGTTGAGAAATCAACTAACATATCTCAGAAAAAATCTATTGAAATACAACAAGGAGGAGCCGTGAGGTCAGAGACTAATAAAATTGGAACGATTCAGAGAAGATCATCAGAGTCAGAGAATAGTACAGCTAGCACAATTAGCTGTCAACAGCGTGTGCTGGCACCGGTTAGACCGTTTACCGAGACGCCAGGTGGAGGCTTTTCATTCCCAATTCTGAACCATTCAGGTCAATCGAAATTAGGAATCAAACCTCCACCAACAAGATCATCGATTTCTCCAATTTTAGAAGATCCACCTCGAGATTCACTCGAGGTATTTCAACCATCTTCTCGAAAATCAATCGAAACGGATCACCACCGATGCAATAATTTCCCCTTCCCAGGTAGTCCAATTTCTCGAATAACAGCAACAGATGACGACGTAGCAAGCGATGCAAGCTCCGATCTATTCGAAATCGAGAGCTTTTCGACTTCAATGGCGAATTCATCCTGTCCATTATATCGTCAACGAAATTCACTCGAGGAGCCTGGTACACCGAGTGTTGCAGCTACAGAGTGTTATGCACCAAGTGAAGTGAGTATTGATTGGAGTGTTACAACAGCTGAAGGTTTCGATCGGGCTAGTGTTACTAATTATTCAACTATTTCAGAAATCGAGACGAATACTCGATTTTTTGGTGGTAATGATGGTGGTGGTGATGGAGGAAAGTGGAAAGGGGGTGGATTGTTGAGTTGTCGGCATGAAAAGGCAGTAAATGTGGGACCGCAGCCAATTAAATATGGGTCGCCCGATGGGCCACCACGACTACTGCCGTTGAAATCAACGGCAGGACATGTGGGAAGTAGGCCAATAGGTAGAGCTAATAAGCCACCTCTTGCAAGCTCTCATTCAGCACGCTTGTCTCTTGCATTTGCAGCGTGACAAATAACTTCCTTCACATTCCCATGTTTGATGTTTGTATGTTTCACTCTCTTCTCTCTCGTCTTTGTTTTATTTCATGTGACACTATTATTATTCGGAGAATCACGAGATTTTTTTTTTTTATCTTGAATTTTTTAATTTATTATTGTAAACTTATAATTTTTTAAAATGTATTTCCTAGTACTCTTTATCGGAGTTTATGTAGCAATATTTTCTTTTTAGCCTATTTAAGAAAGAATGATATTCTTTTCGTTTTAATTTATTTGTTGTATTTTATTTTTTAGTGATTTGTTTTAATTTTTTCTTTGAAAACTTGTAATTTAAACTTTTCATGTAATATGTTCAACATCACAAAGATTAAATGATATTTTGGTATATTCTATACATATTTTTAGTTAAAGATCATAAGATTTGAAAATTTTCTTTAATTTCTTAACTACTTATTAAGTCAAAATCAGACAAACAAATTAAAATGAAAGGAAGTAACTTTTAAAAAACAATTTGAAATTTTCACATTCTTTTGGGTTCTCAATCAGTATTTGGTGTTTAGTATCTACATTGAATCTTTAACTAATTTGAATTCTCATAGCGTAAGACCCATTAAAAAGTGAAGTGCTCCTTACTATGATTTTTTTTTTTCATATCCAAATTCGAATATGAGATCTTTGTCAAGAGTGAATAAATTCCATATATTCACTACGATAAACATTTTTGGTAATTGAAATTTTCATTTTATCCTTAAGGATATACTTTTACAGAGACATAAATGTTATGATATATATATTTAAGGCCATATATTTCAAAAATTTATAATTATACAAATATTATCACATGTTTAAGATCAAATAGTTCAAATTCTTTATAGCCATACAAATTTTATGACATGCGCGACAAAAAGCTTTGATTTTGCCACCAAAATAGAGTAAATGCATGAAGAGGGTGTAGTTGGGGTCACCTAAACGATAGGTAGGCCAAAATGTCTGACATTTTTAATTGTTGTTCATGCACCTACGCAGAGGCTCTCTTGTTCAAATGAGGGGGCGGATCTAGAGGTTCGTTTCACGTGAATTTAATAGTTTTTTTTCAGATAATATATCAAAAAATTTATTAAGTTAGCGTTTGATCATAAATTTTGAAAATGCATCTTCAAATATCTGTTTGATCGTGAAATTTAATTATATTTTAAAATTTTATCTTCAAAATATTTTCAACTTCCCGTTCTGGCTTAAGATAAGTTTTCAGGTGAAATTTCGCTTCTCATAAAACTTTACATTATTTTAAAAAAAAAATGCATGTCCAAACTCAACTTCAAGTTAGAAAAACTCAAATTTTAAAGTTTCAACTTCAAATCTATGATCAAATGGGAGTTAAATATTTAATTGTAAACTCAATTATTATTATAGTATTAGTATGATAGTATCAATCTGAATTTGTCGTAAGAATTCATAAACTTTAAAATCATGAATCAGTCTATATTTCATCAATTTATCGTGATTATGTTATTTACTAAATTCTTAGTCACTATACTATATGTCCTCTTTTTTCAACGCCCTTACAAAGTAGTGATGAATTAAACTAGTGCATGACCAGTCTACCTACCCAATTATGTTCTATTTTTTTGGCACTGAAAACCACTGCAATATGTGTTTGTGGGCTATGTTTGTTTGTGAAAAGAGAATTTGCAAACTGAATGTCAACAAAGAATATTCTTGTTTAGTATATATGCCCTACTTTTAGAAAGCAAAAATAAACTTGAATAGCTAAATAAAAAATAATCGACAAATATATAATGTGTATATGATCGATATTATATAATTAATGTAAATTGATTAGAAAAATAAACAGTGAATTTGATTGACTATTAGTAAGTATGTTGTTGTTGTGTAAATTATGTAGAAAACTAGAGTTGTCAAATAAGATGATTGAGCTAAATTTAGACATGTCAAAATAGAGTGATTTAGTAAAAGGTGTGGATCGTGTTTTTGAGGACTAGTTTTATCACCCTTATAAAATATGGAGATAATTGATTCTGGGATCATCGTTTAAATCAGAATCACAATGTATAAAAAAAAAAAAATTTAAAAGTTTAGCCACTTTAGAATTAACTTCAAGCATAAGCGACAGAAATAACAAAGATTTATGTCTGAAATTTTCTGATAAATAATTTGCATGAAGTTTGTGTTTGTGGCACCCAACTTCAAACATGTATATCTGAAGTTTTAGATATTATATTCTACTTATATATAAGAGTGAGTTTATGATGGGACATTTGAATGTCCCATCATAAACTCCCTATATATTCTACTTATAAATCATTTTTTCTACTATATAATATATATAATATATATTTATTTTCTAAGGGAGTTTATATAATATAATATAATATATAATAATATAATATAATTAATCATTTACAAATGACTTAAAATATTATTATTATTATTATTATTATTCTTATTCT
>JAJOOE010022118.1:0-11790 GCA_036250405.1 Solanum raphanifolium | reverse complement strand
TAAAAATCATTAACGTGTCTTTGTTTTTTTTTTTTTTGCAAATCTATTTTTGTAATTTCTACCTTTAAAAAATATACTGTTTTTAAAATCATATGGAGTTTGTTATTTTGCTTTTCAAAATAACTGTTTTGCTTTTTAAATTGTAATTTATTTATTTAATATAATTACAAATAATTAATTTTAGTTATACAGAAAATTAAAAATTTGATGTTGGATAAGTATAATATTAATAAAATAGAGAGAAAAAGGAGATAACAATTTATATTTATTTTTTAGTTGCTATAAATAAGGAGCTTTTTTTGTGTATAGGGTAAAAACGTGATGTTAAAACTGTTTTAAATTAAAAATGGATAATTTTTAATTATTTAATTATTTAAAATTCTGAAAATTTATGGTGTTGACATGTGTCATTTTTTCTTCTCCTTATATATATATAGATTACCCTATTTTAATCCGTTAAAGAATTATATTCTATTTTAATCTGTTACCTATATTTTAGGCATCACTATTACTATTTCCGTAAATCAAAATTTAAAAAGTAAAAATCATTAACGTGTCTTTGTTTTTTTTTTTTTTTGCAAATCTATTTTTGTAATTTCTACCTTTAAAAAAATACTGTTTTTAAAATCATATGGAGTTTGTTATTTTGCTTTCAAAATAACTGTTTTGCTTTTTAAATTGTAATTTATTTATATAATATAATTACAAATAATTAATTTTAGTTATACAGAAAATTAAAAATTTGATGTTGGATAAGTATAATATTAATAAAATAGAGAGAAAAAGGAGATAACAATTTATATTTATTTTTTAGTTGCTATAAATAAGGAGCTTTTTTTGTGTATAGGGTAAAATCGTGATGTTAAAACTGTTTTAAATTAAAAATGGATAATTTTTAATTATTTAAAATTCTGAAAATTTATGGTGTTGACATGTGTCATTTTTTCTTCTCCTTTTATATATAGATAGATCATAAAATTAGAGTATTTTTGTCAATGATCAATTGATCCTTATTTACGCAATAAATGTTCTTTTACCTAATTCCAATTTCATTAACTATTGACTTAATGAATCAGTAAATAATAAGTGTATAGTAGGTATATGTAATTAAGGGCTAGGGTTATATACAAGTTAAGTGATCCAAAAACAAATGTGATATTTGATATTTGTGATAGTTTAAATCAACAAAAAAGGATACAAATAGGCTTAAATGATGACTTTTAATGATTATAATATGTAATAGGGATTTTAGTTCTAAAGTTTAAATCTTCAACGTGTCAATCACACAAGAAAAATGTATTTTGAATTATCAATTGATGCAGTTTGTTGGTTTTCTTTGACAACCTAAGTTTTAATGAGATATAGGGGGTGAATTTTCCTTTGGAAAGCTAACCTAAATATACCATAAATATAAAATTTATCATTTATAGCTATATATAATTTTAGCACCTGTATAATTTACTTTTAAAATATAGTGCTGATTTTTTTACTAAAACGAGCTTAATACATTTTAAGACACTTAGGGGTCGTTTGGTACAAAGATCAATAATGCAGGGATTAGTAATGCAGGGATTGGCAATGCATGAATTAGTAATGCAGGGATTATTTTTATCAAGTGTTTGGTTCATTATTTCTTACCTAGTTTTGTGTGTGGTTTAAAACTCTACAAAAAAAATTCTTTCCAATAATACCCTTGAGTTATTATGGAATTTTCTATTTCATATAATTGGGTCAAGGTAGATAATTGACGGACAATATATTTTTTTTATAGCATTTTAACTAGCTAGGAGAATAAATTTTTTATTTTCATGTTCACTATTTTCTCACTTAAATTATTTGAGAGTAAATAATTGGCATCTTAATAAATTGGAGTTAATATCTCAAAAGGTCACACAACTATAATAATTTATAGAGAAAATTTATTGAACTTTGTTTTGTATCAATAAATTAAAAAAAAACTCTTTATCATAAAAAAAATAAAAAATATAGCAAAATAAATTAAACTATTTTTATACTCGAGATGTTATATTCTTGTTTTAGACTACTTGTGTAATGTTTAATGGACTTTCATTAAGAGGCAATATTTGACTTATGAATTGTTCTTAAATTCATACATCAACATTAGCATATTAGTCGGATTATAATATTTTATATTAATAATAAATAGATTAAGTAACTCATATTTTAGAAACAAAAAATTATATCTAAATAATAAAATTTGTAAGCTAATTTATTTAAATAAATTTATTAGTAGTATAAATATAAAACAAAATGATTAAAAGGATTTGAGGGGGTATTTTTGTCTTTACCTAGATTAGTCCCATGGTATTAGAACTAATACCACCAAATGGAAGGTATTAGTTATACACCCTATAATACCATGTAGGGTGTATAACTAATTCATGGATTGATTATACATAGATCCAAAATTCCTACCAAACATAGTACTAAATAATACCACACATAATACTTGGACTATTTCTCCTAATACTCCCTACCAAACGACCCCTTATAATATATTTATATTGCATGTAAAACTCACTTTTATATACAGTGTAATGTAATACATATATATTATATACTTAATTCTTTTTTTATACATAGTGCCTTATTTGGGGAAACTAAGGAAATACCCTATAAAAGTAAAATAATTACACTATATACTCCTAACTAATTTTGTTGAACTGATACTATATATATATATATATATATGATGTTAAATAATTTTTGGCTTTTGTCATCAATAGACTCGGACATCAATTGCATTTTTTCAAATACCCTATTAATCAGGATCTGCGTTCGATTGTCCAATTTATGTCTAGGTGGTATGTTACATATTCAACAGCATTTGCATATAATAAGAAGAGCTTGGAGGCATAAAATAGCTTTACATCATTTCGATAAAGCAATTCCAAAAATGGAACAAGCATATTTACATGCTAGTTTAAGATCTACAAGGCTCATAGTAGCCATACATGAAATGAAAATGCATAGAATTCAAGAATATTTTGAATATAAAAATGCTAAGACAATTCTAAAAAATTATGTGTTATTCACTGCTTAAATTATCCGCAACCCTGTCAATCGACAACACCAACCAATTAAATGGTAACAGAGCCTGATGATAAAAAAAAGAAAAAGAATAGTTAAAAATAACTAAAAGAAAAAACCAAAATGTGGTATATAGATAATAGAACCTTAATAACAATATTAATAGCAATTAAAGATCTAAACAAGGATCTAAAAGAACTTATTGTACAACTCATAGATTATGAGAAATATATAACAGAATTTCCAATGGAATATATAGTATTTGGATGTGAAGAAATTGTAGGAAACTACATGGACACATCTGATTATTATTTTTCAGAACAAAGATGAGTTTAAAAGAGGTAGTAGACTTATTGAATGACTTAATAGAAAGTCATAAGCAAATTGCTTTAAGGTTAAAATTAATAGAATTATAGATTATATCTTTAAAAGAAAATATTCCTGAAAGAATTACAAATTTAATAGAAAAAAACAGAAAAGTTTGACAAAAAGGTAAGTCAAAAATATATAAATGAACTTCTAGCAAAAAAATTTGCAAGTAAAAACTCTTATCAAAAGGGAAGTCTGGATGAAAAGCTTATTCAAGAATTTCTAGAAAAACAAAGAAATAAAGAATTAGAACAATCTAGAGAAAGAGTTCTAGAAATAAAAGAAGAAGAAGAATTGATTGAGACAGAAGAAAATCTTGAAAAAAATGAATGAACTAGTTTATGCAATGAAAGACTTAGGTTTTTCAAAACAATTAAAAGTCTTTATGAACAAAGAAGATACGGGGGATACAGGAGGACCCCAGGGAAAATTTGAATTTGGAGAAAAATCCATAAAAGAAGAAATCTGGGATCCAGAAAATATGGAAAGGCGAAATTTTGTGCCCAAAGCAAAAAAGAATAAAGATTATGTAAGTCAATATCATAACAATAGTAAATCCAAATATATGCCTAATAAACTCTCAACAGGAGATGTAGGATCAACTCAATTTTTAGATCTAGATTGTAAAAGAGATCTAGAAGTAAGCTTGGATCTATGGTCGCAAAATACGTTTCTCTACTTCCTACTAGGAAAAGGAGTAAATTACACAGGTGAAGAAAAATACACAATTATGATAAATACTTTTACAGGAAAAATAAGTAACTGGTTTACAGGCCTAACAGATGATGCAAAAGGAATCATTAAAAACAATATAATTGATGGATTTAAAATATCACTCCAAGAAGGAATAAAAAACTTAGTTCAATATGTAGCAAATGAATTCCTAGGAGGAGAAGGAAGTGTAAAAGATAACCGCGAAAGGGTTAGAATAATTGCTAAAGAGCAATTAGAAAAATTACAAATTTGCAAAATGAGTTATATTCAAAAATATACTTGTGAATTCGAAGAATATTACTATAAAATATTTGACAGTAGCAAAGAAATGATACCATATCTTGAAAAATATTTTCAGAAATTACCAGGATTTTGGGCAAAATATTTTAGAGAAGAATATGCAAAAGAAAATATAAAAGGAGATACTCTTGGACAAATAATATCTTTTCTAAATAACAGATTAGGTCAATTATGTATGGCACATAATATACAAAGAAAAGTTAAAAGAATTAGTACCCAAATTTATTGTTTGGATACAAATGCAGCAACCCAATGGGGATGCAACGACAAACCCTATAAAAAAAAACTTAAGAAAAGTTTAATCAAAAGGAAAAATATTTCCAAACAAAATTATATACCTAAAAAGAGGTATTATAAAAGAAAAATGATTTCAAAAGAACAAAGCCAACAGAAAAATGTAAATGTTACAATTGTGGCGAAGAAGGTCATAAAAGTTACGAATGTAACAAAAAAAGAGTTAAAATATCAAAAATTGATAGAATAGAAATTGATTCTGATTTAGAGTCAGTAAAATCAATAGGAAGTGAAGACTTCTTTGAAGAATTATACGAAGAATATTCAACATAATCTGAAGAATCTGAATAAATGAATAAAGAAATACAAAAGGAAGATAGTTCAGTTCAAGTTATAGAAACTGAAGAAGACCAAAGGGGTTACGCCTTCAAAACAACCTTTGATGGAGAATTATTTTAAAAAATCCAAGGATTACAATTAAATCTCAAAACAGGAGATAATATATTTAATAAAATGCAAAGAATGTTTGCTAGAAATAAAATCTCATATCATGAATATCAAGAAATAGAAATTACCCAAACAACAGGAAAACACAAATTAAACCTGTTAACAAAACCAATGATAGACCAAATTCTTAGGAAAATTCCTGAAAAGAAAAGAAAGAAAATGAATTATGTTCATTTAGGAGGAATCCAAATTCTAGTCAAACCGACTTTCAAAGAAGGGATCAATTGCCCTATAGTCATCAATTTTTCAGACGAAAGGTTTATAAATGCTAGAGAAGGAAATTTAGGTATAGTTAAAGGTAATCTAGCTTATACCAAACTCCTTTTTACTTATTATCCAAAATACTGTATTTCATTAAAAGATGCAGATTTTAATGACGCATTAAGTCTACATTTTCAAGTAAAAAGAAAAGACATGTTCAAACCAGGTAATCATATTATGAGCATATATTATCAAGCTTTGTATACAATTACCAATTCCAATTATGGTAACGTTTACAAAAATAAAGAAATTATTGAAATAGATAAAGAATGCGCAGAAATTGCAAGAATTGTTGAAGCTGAAATTCAGCAAGCACAAATTCCAGAAGAATATGAAATTCAATTTGGAAAAACACAAGAAATAGGAAGTTCGAATAGCAATCCAAGACTTTCTTTAGAATATGGAAGAAATTCTATTAGAAAAAGCATATTGACATCACAAAGGTATTATAAAAATGCTTTAGAAATATCTAACATTTCAAATATGGCTAGCATTATAGGAAGAATCTATAATGGAACATAGTGGAAAAACTAAGAAATCCTGATACAAACTGGCGCAACAGCCAATCATGTTAAAGGTATTCTATTAGAAGGATTACCAATCTATGAAGGTATCCCATATACCTATAAAACTTTTGAAGAAAATAATTATAGTTGTCGAAATATGGTAGATTTACCAATAAAATTAGATACTATAAGAATAACAGTTCCCTGTTATATTACCAATCACGAAAGTGATCATAACCCAATCTTAGGAAATTTATTCCTTAATAGTCTAGAAGACTATAGTATAGGGGAAAATGGAATAGAAATAAACTATAAGAATGAAACATGTTTCATATTAAAAAATCCCTAAAAGACATCTTTTAAAATATCAGTATTCATAGAAATAACTTTTTATGATACTAAATTAACAACTTGTTGCCAAATTGATAATGGATCCGAAGCTAGTTTAGCAAAATCTTTTTTAATAAAAGATTGTGATATTAACAAAAGTACCATATCAATGATAGGAATCACAGGTGACAAAGAAAGACCTTCAAAGACAAAAGAAAAAGTAGAAATAATTCTAGGATCAAAAATTGTTTCTATAAATAAGATTTATGCCTATGATAAATTAGAAACTGATTTATTATTAGGAAATGATTTCCTACAACAATTTCAGGATTATCATCAAACATTATATATGATAAGCCTTAAAACCCTTTGCGGACATTTTATCAAAGTCCCAAGAAAACAGAATCCTTATAGTCTTGAAAAGGATAACGGAAGAAGAAAATACTTAGCTAATCTAAGAAAAATTTCTTGTAAGTGTCTTAATTTAAAACAAATTAAGAAAAATTTACAAAAATCCTATGGAGAAAATCCATTAGGAAAATGGGAAAAAAATTAAGAAAGGGTTACCCTAACCCTTAAAGACCCTAGTATCATCATTAGAGTAAAACATATGCTCTACAATGAAGATGATAAAATTGAATTTAAAATTCAACTCAAAGAATTACTCAATTTAAAACTTATTAGAATGAGTAAAAGTTCTCATAGTAGTCCAGCATTCATGGTAAGAAATCATGCTGAGATAAAAAGAGGAAAAGCTCGTATGGTTATAAATTATAAAGAGCTTAACAAAAATTGTTTATTTGATGGATATTTTATCCCAAATAAAAATAATCTAATAAATCTTGCAAAATGTAAAACCTATTTTTCAAAATTTGACTGCAAAAGCGGATTTTGGCAGGTAAAATTAGCAGAAGAATTTATCCCATTAACTGCTTTTAGTACACCTAATGGACATTATGAATGGATAGTAATGCCATTTGGGCTAAAAAATGCCCCTCAAATATTCCAAAGAAAAATGGATAAGATATTTTCTGACAAAGAATTTCTAATAGTCTATATAGACGACATATTAATATGTTCTAAAACATATGAAGAACATTTAACTCATCTAAAAGAATTTTCAGAAATCTGTTTAAAAAATGGAATAGTTTTAAGTCAAAATAAAGCAGATATAAATAAAAATGAAATAGAATTCTTAGGAATGATTATTTCAAAAAATGGAATTGAACTCCAAACTCACATCTCAAAGAAGATTGTAGAATTTCCTAACAAGTTAACAACTAAACATGAAATACAAAGGTTTCTAGGATGCCTTAACTATGTAGGAAGATTTATTCCCGATCTAGCAAAGAAAAGGAATATACTGCAAAAATTAATAAGAAAATCCAATAGACTTGGTTGGACTGAAGAACATACACAATGTGTAAAACAATTAAAAGAAGAATGCTCTAAGTTACCAAAACTTAGATTACCAGAAGAAAGTGACAAATTAGTACTACAAGCGGATGCCTCAGATTATCATTGGGGAGCATTATTGCAAACCGATCTGAATGAAATTTGCAAGTACACAAGCGGTACATTTAACGATGCAGAAACAAGATATTCTACTAATGAAAAGGAATTATTAGCCATTGTTAGAGGAATTAGGAAATTTTCAGCTTTCCTTTTACCAAAACAATTTGTTATTAGGATTGATAACACACAGGTGTCACGACTAATTTTCAACAAACTTCCATCAGAATCGCAATATAGAAGATTGCATAGATGGCAGGTTTTATTATCGTTTTATTCTTTTAAAATAGAATATATTAAAGGAATTGATAATTCTTTTGCAGATTTTCTTTCAAGAAATGTCCAATATGGACAATCGAACGCAGATCCTGATTAACAGGGTATTTGAAAAATTGCAATTAGTGTCCGAGTCTATTGTTGACAAAAGCCAAAAATTATTTAACATCATAGACGACGATTTAATGAGCTTGTCCGAACAAGCACGAAAGATGCAATATGAAATTAATCAGCTAAGTAGTGACCAAGTTGAAATTATGAATGAATTTCTTCTATTATGTGAACATCTGGACACATGCCCAAAAAGGAATTCAAATCTTGAAGGGAATATTAATCCCAATAAAGTGGTAGGAGATATCTCAGTAGCACCTAGTGCCAAAAACATCTCATCGATAAGCGTGGATATGCCGAAACTCGAGTCTTCAAACAAAGGTAAAAGTCAAGCAATACAAAAAGATGATAAATCTAATGAAGAAAAAGGTTCATCCTCAAAAAAGGTTGAAAAAATTATTTCTGGGAAACCAGAAGGATCTAACAAAGTTCCATCAGGAACAAAAGTTTTTTCTTTTTTTCAGGTTGGAAAACAACATCCAAAAGAAGAAAAATATATGGCTTTTACAAAATTCATCTATAATCTCCCTGAAGAAAGTGGAGAAACATTCGGAGTTTTAGGAATGTAAGTTTGTTTCCAAGAATCTCCATATTTCCAAACGGATCACTAGCGTTTACAGCCCAATTATTTGAATTCCGATACTTAGATCGAGTTTATGCAAAACCGAATTTAAATGAGTTATCAGAATTACCTAAGCAATTGGTTAATTCAGTTAAAATCTATGCCCAAGGCGAAGGAGTCTATTTTAGATTTTTTAGCATCTCCATGGAATGCAAAGATTTGCAAGTATATTTTCCTACAATGAATTATATTAAAATAGAAAAATTGAAGGAGTTCAATATCAAAGCAACATGAGTGGATAAAAAACTTCCACACTTAAATCAAAAATGGATACAAATCAAGAGAGCATTGGGAATTAAAGCCCTATATTTTATTCTCAAGCGACTATATAATGATGATTTTAAAGTATTGGATCACGATCATGATTGGGTTTTAATGACAAAAGGAAGATCTAAATCCAAGATTTTAAAAGACAAAATCCTTGATATCGAGCTACATAAGATGGAAGCTCCAGAAGAAACATGGAAGCTAGCCTGCAAGATGCTACACCATAAACACGAGTTACCACAAGATGGTGAATAAAGTTTGAAGAAATGTAAGCTGTCAAAGAGACAAAAACAAAAGACGTAAGCACTTACGTCAAAAAAGATAAAAAGAGAATAATCTTATCTCTTTCAACTTTACCTCTTTAGTCAAAAAGAGATATCACATCATGTAGGCCATCAGCATTGAAGGACGAAAGAAGAAAATAAGAAATTTCTTGAGGAGTTCCTGAAGAAAACAAAATTGTAATATAGCCCATCCTTATATCTATAAAAGGAGAGGAAATTCTCAGAATAGAGGTAGACGAATTTTTCTTAAAAACATCCAATTGAGAAAATGTTAGGTACCTCTGAGAGTATGTGTGAGTAGAAACTTCTCCCGTCAGGGAAAACTATTTCTTAGTATGTTGTGAGTATGATATAATATATAGTATGGTTTGGTTGTAAAAATAATAATATGAAATAACAAGTTATGCGTGTATACCTTCCTTCTTTTTTGATCGATGAACAGTCTTTATCACTACCGTAGTACGTAGTTCTCCTTTAAGCTGTGAACAGTATTTCACCATAACGACCGCAGTCTCTTGGCTACTTCCTTACTGTTCCTCCTCAGGCTGAAGATCGCAACCTTTACTTAAGACTATTTATGGAGTTCAAAGAAGTATATATAAGGTTTCTTGTTCAGAAATTACCCGTTTTGTATACTTTTGTGGTATCATTAAGATTTCTTGCTTAGACATTACTCATTAGTCAATACAATAAGAGTGTATGTGTGTGCGCGCGCGCGTGTGGTATCATTACCAAATGGTATCTCTAATAAATGATAATATCAAGAAAATAAAAAAGATAAAAGAACAAAAGAGAAAATAAAAATAATTAATGAGAAAGTACAAGGTAATTTATTTTATTTTCTTAAAAATGTGAAAATATAGAAAGAGAGAAAAAATAAATAAAAAGAAGATAAACTAACAAAATAAGTAGAAATAAAAAATTATTACCAAATGGTATCTCTAATAAAGGATAAAATAAAAAAATAAAAAAAAATAAATAAGAAAAGAATAAAAGAGAAAATAAAAGTAATAAATGTGAAAGAACAAAAGAAATTAAGGATAGGTCAAAAAGAACAAATGATAAAAAAGAATTGGGGGGTATGTGCTGTAATTTTTTTTTCCAGAGAATAAGTATTTCTTGAATTACTTTGGATTAAAGTATAAACATGTAACTGTTTTGTATTTTATTTCCCATTTATGAAGTTTCTCCATTTTTAAAATCAAAACAAGTCTAAACTTTTAATACATTTATAATATATATATAAAATTCACCTTTAATACATAACACAATAACTATAGAAGGTAAATATTTTTTAAATATGATATATCAAGGTAATAAACAAAAGTATATTTAAAAATAGTAAATATTTTATTAAAAACCCCTCAAAAAGTAATTATCCCTTTTCCTTATGCTGGGAATAATCAAGCCCATACAAAATGAGAAGCCCATAGCCATTTGGTTTGGGTTCACCTGAAATTAGGTTGTACATCAATACATAAGTGTCTCTTTTGGGCTTCAAAATGGAAAAAAAAGGGAAAATATTCAAAACAACAATATTTTAGCTTTTAGTGCGACTCCTTAGCAACAGTTTCATTATTTATTAAAAATGTCATTATTTTAGTTTGTTAAGGGATTAGTTATGTATTTATTTTATTTTGATTAATTTGAAAGAATACAAATAATTAATAACAGAACAGAGAAAATTATGGAACAAAAAAATTCAAAAAAGGTAAAAAAGATTTTAAATACAAATTAGTTACGTTTTGAAAAGAGCATAAATATCCATCTTTTTGTCGAGCGTTTTTTTGCTTTCTTTTTAAGAACATAAAAAAAAAATTAAAATAATTTAGTTTGTCTTCCGAATCATTCATCTGATAACTTTCAAAGCTTCTTCAAGTTGAATACGGCATATTTTGAAACAAAATTTTTCAAATTTGACGACTATAAATTTGTCGCATCCAATGAACAAGAAAAAAAATCAGGTATTTTTTTCGATTTTTTTATTTGTTTGGATGAGATATTCGTATATGTCGAGTACAAGAGTGTTTTTTTTATTGAATCAGTGAAATGTTTGTATGTATTGAGATTTATAGCTTTTTTGGGTTATTTTGTATCCAAATTATGATGTATAACGAATGAATTTTTATTTTTTTTAGTTTAGTAACTGTTTTTTCTGTTTGAATGCATACAATCATTTGTATCCCATTAAGTTAATGTAACTAATCGATCATGAACTAAATGTTGAATACAACAATATATGAATACAAAAGTGAGATGAAAATACAAAGTGAGATTGAATATAAAGTTGTGTATACAAAAGAAATACTTTCTTCATTTGAAATACAAAGTGACTTTGAAAGGTAAAATACAAACTAATCGATCATGAACTATATGTTGAATACAAAAATATATGAATACAAAAGTGAGATGAAAATACAAAGTTATAAATACAAAGTGAGATTGA
>JAJOOE010022117.1:0-16532 GCA_036250405.1 Solanum raphanifolium | reverse complement strand
TTTTTCCTGTTTTGAATTCGAATTCATCAACAATCTTAACTACACAAACTTCATATTTTCATTACACTTCCCATCAAAATCACTTTTTGAGCAACACCCATTTCTAAATTCACCTCATTTCCCACAAAAATACCGACTAAATTACAAGACCTTCATTCTCAAACCAAACAACAAGAACAACCCCAAAACTTTATACACTTGCCCAAACCATCCAAACACAAGAAACACAAATCCCAAATCATCATTCAGACTCTAATGCTTCAGGGATTCAGTACAATCCATGAAAATAAAATTCAAAAATCTCTTATTGAACTCAGAAGAACCTAGGACAAGGGACACTCACAAAAATATGTCACCATAGGATACAGTGGCGGACCTAGAATTTTTATCAAATGGTTCAATAAATATATATTTTAAAAGATGAACAAAGAAGCGACAAAACAAAGCTTGCTCAATTAAGATATGTTTTTGTAATTGTACTAGAGAATTTGTTCGCGCTTCGTGCGATGAGAAAAAAATTAATCAAATATTTTTTTAAAAACTTTCTTATATTTGAATATCAAAAATATTTTAAGGATCTTTTTTAGTTTTCAAATTCAAATAGATTAAATTTCAAGGTTTAGTTATTGTTAAATCACAATTTAAACAAGGGGAAAAGGACGAATTTACCCCCGAACTTTGATAAATGGTACGTCTATGCCCTCCGTTATACTTTGGGTCCATCTCAGCCCCTGCCGTCCAATTATCGGTACACACATGCCCCTCTCACTAACGGCCCCCTCATCCTTTACACGTGTTGTAATCCTAATCAACTACCTGTTTGACCATTATTTTTAACCCATAAACTAACAATCCGCCCTATAAACCCATACCCACCCGATTCCCTCTAGAATATCCTAAGTCAATTAAAAGACCCAAATCTTTCGAGTCTCGTTCCTATCTCACAATTCCTCGTATTGTAATCTGTTTAGTCCATGGAAGAATTCTCTTCACTTCATCATCACCATCTCTCATTTCTTCCGTTACTTCTTTTTCAATCTCCATTAATTCTACACCAACTCTACTCATTTCTCTCTGTCAATTTTCAATTCAATCACTACAAAATCAAAAACACAAAAAATTTGAGAGTTGAAAAATGAGAATTGAGTGGAATAATTCAAATTTTGGAGGTAGAGATAGCCAAGATTTCTTCGCCAGATGTGGACTCTCTACCTCATCCTCGCCGGAACCAAATCCAGGACGAATTCCAGCAACACCGGAATGTTCAAGTCAAAATCAGGGTGACTGATTGTAGACCCCACGTCCTCCTCCTACGTAACTCCGACACTAGTGCTAACGCTATTGTTAGCATTATCGCCGTCGTAGTGACACCGTTTGTGTCCTCCCAAAGCTTGTCCAGTAGGAAAACACTTGTGGCAAATCAAACACTCGTGAGTCCTTCCACTGCCGTTACCGTTACCGGAGCTAGTAGTTCGGGTAGCGTTAGTAGTAGTTGAGGTAGTCGACTGATCATCTCCTCCGCCACCACCAGCGATGAGTTTCTGATGACTAACTTTTGTCCTTCTAAAGATTGATAAGATCCAAATCCCTTACCACAAACCGAACACTTATACAACATCTTCTCCTCAATCTTCTCCGACGGCGTGTGGATTTTCATCACTGGCACCGGCGGTGGTAGAGATCGTACCTGACTAACAGAGCCATCGCTCCGCGCAAGCATAATCAAACAAAGCACCAAATATTCCTCTTCAGTCGGCTGGCAATCCATACTCCGTGACCTCTTAGATCTCTCCCCTTTAGTCCAATTCTCAAGGTACCAAAGCTGCTGCTGACCTTTGCTCTCAAATTGAAATGTCTGCGGATTTGAAGCACCAGTTGGAGAATTCAAAGTTTCAAGGGCCATCTCAATTTTAGAGTGAATCGGGTGGGTATGGGTTTATGGGGCGGGTGGTTAGTTTATGGGTTAAAAATAATGGTCAAACGGGTAGTTAATTAGGATTACGACACGTGTAAAGGATGAGGGGGCCGTTAGTGAGAGGGGCATGTGTGTACCGATAATTGGACGGCAGAGGCTGAGATGGACCCAAAGTATAACGGAGGGCATAGACGTACCATTTATCAAAGTTCGAGGGTAAATTCGTCCTTTTTCCCTTTAAACAATGTAATAATTAATAACGGTGTAGTATTAATTTTTTGTTATTAATTATAGTTGTAAACTAAAATAACAAAATATTTTCTTTTAGTTGAATAATAATCGTTTGGGTGAATTTTTGATGCACTTGAAAGAATATATATAATACAATATTAAATATATTATAGGAAGTGTTTGACTTTTTTTTTAAAATAAAAAGAGTTAATATCACAAATGATCAATTAGGTATAAATATGAATAAAATAAATTATATGTTGGACACTATTTTAGAGTTATAGTTGATGATTGATATCACAGTTTAGAAAAATATAAAGGTGGCGGATAAAAGAATGATGTAATACCTCACCTTGGCCAGGATTATTATTTGTCTTTTTTGTATTTTTTGATTTTTTTTCTTTATTTTGATTTATAATATTCACAAAATAAATATATATTTAAAATATCTTATTTACCTATCTCCTTACCATTATTACAATATATTAAATATTTCTCCTCATCATTACTATTATAATTTATTATTTTTTCAACCTTTTATTTTTATAGTTTTTTAAAATAACAATCTTATTTATCTCTCCCCTTCATCATCATAATTAATTATTCTTATTCACAAAACATTCTTTTTTCCTTAATTGTTTTCTTTCTTTTGATTTATAAAATTTGAAAAAAATAGATCTTAAATATTATTATTATTCACAAAATTTCTGTTTTTCCTTTAATTTTTTTCTCTTGATCTGTAAAATATGTAAAAATAAAATATCTCTTTGATGAAGAGTCATAATTATCCTTTTTATCCATTTCTTGACTTTTAAATATTTTTTATTTATATTTTATGTTTAAAAAACTCAAAAATAGTATCTAATTTAATATTTTCTTAACATAGTTGTAGTACTCACCTTATATTATGATTATGATAAATATGTTGACCTTATTTATCTCTCTTCTTATCATTACTACAATTTATTGATTTTTCACCTCTCCTCATCATTACTATAATTTAATATTTTTTCTTAAATTAATTTTTTACCTTCTATTTTTATAATTTTTAAAAATGAAAAATCTTGTTTATCTCTCTTCCTTGTTATCATAATTTCTAATTATTATTGAAAAAAAATTTCTTGTTTAGATTTTTTTTCTAATGATCAATAAAATGAGTAAAAAAATTAAAATACCTTTATTGTCTCTCTCCACACATTACTACAATTTATCACTTTTTCTTTAATTTTTTTTTTACCTTCTATTTTTTTTTAAAAAGATTCTAAATAATAATTATATTATTCGTTTCTCTTCCTTATTATCATAATTTATTACTATGTATAATTTTGTTATTATTCTTTTTTACTCTTCTAAGACGTTATAGAATTTATAGTTATAATGTAGTAATCTCACATTTTGTTTGTCAAAGTAATATCCTAACTTAAATTGTTTTTGTCATGATTTACTAAATTCATATTTGATTTACAAATTGAATGAAAAGGAATTGAGAAAGTATGATTATCTTAATTCTTTGAAGGCACATGATAACTTAAGAAGATGTGATTATTTTCCTCGTCTCAAAATAATTAATATAATTTGTATGAATATGCTATAATAATAAAAAAAAATAAAAAAAATAATAAACTTACAAATAATTAGTTTCTTCAAATACTTTATTTTGTTTTTGTGTAATTGAGGTTTCACATCTCTCAATCTGTTTCCTTTTAAAATAAATAATAAAATTTTCATTTATCTCTCCTCAATATAACCATAATTAATTATTTTTATTCACAAAAAAAACTCTTTTTTCTTAATTGTTTTCTTTCTTTTGATTTATAAATTTGAAGAAAAACATAGATGTTAAATATTATTATTATTATTCACAAAATTTATCCTTTTAAAGATAAAATAAAATTCTCTTAGTCTATAAAATATGTAAAATAAGATCTCTTTGACCAAGAATCACAATGATCCTTTTTGTCCTTTTCTTGACGTTTAAATATTTTTTTATTTATATTTTATGTTAAAAAAAATTCAAAAAAAGTTATAAAATAGTATCTAATTTAATATATTTTTAACATAATTATAGTACTCACCTCATATTATAATTATAATAAATATGTTGACCTTATTTATCTCTCTTCGTACCTTTACTACAATTTTATTGTTTACCATCTCTCCTCATCATTACTATAATTTAATATTTTTTCATAAATTAGTTTTTTTACCTTCTATTTTTATAGGTTATTAAAATGAGAAAACTTATTTATCTCCTCTCCTTATTATCATAATTTATTATTATTATTGAAGAAATTTTTCTTCTTTCCAATCATAACTTATTCTTATTTATCTCCTCTCCTTATGGAGCTCAAGATCACCGGACCCTACATTTGATAAGAATGTAGACAAGAGTATGCGTTAATACAAAATATACTAAATATGATAGCTAGCATAACATCATAGGAGCATAACATAAGTGTTAGTCAATAGACATAAGCCATAAGCATGAGGGATACCTCATGAAACATAAACTATAAGCATAAGAGACAACCACATAGTCATAGGCATAATCTCCAACATAGGCATAATATAAGCATTAGTCAACCCTTAGTCCTTCATGTCATAATAGGAACACCTCGTAAGTAGCTTCAAGTCATACTTGTGCAAATGCATGGATGAGACCCCATAATCTCACCCATACTAAGTACCACCTTAGGCCATCATATATACTTACAATCTTTGGTCTCATCCTTAGCTTATTTCTCATAGACAAGGGAATCTTCACATTTGGTCAATCATAAAAAGGAAGGCAACTATAGCACAATCCTATCTAAACATACATCATATAAGAGAAACACTTTCTTGGTAACCTTAAGTCATACTTGTGCAATGCATGGATAAGACCTCATAATCCTACCCATGCTAAGTACCACTTTAGGTCCTCATAATCTTACTTCTTGGTTGGGGACTAGTCCCTCTTTTAAAACATTATAACACTAGGAGATACTTCTTTAAGCACATCTTAGTTCCTCTTCTTTACTTTTGAACACTATGAGATACTTCTTTAAGCATGTCTAAGTTCATTAGGTATTTGAACACTTGGAGATGCTTCCTCAAGCATGTCTTAGTGCATTATGTTTGAACACTTGGAGATACCTTTCCAAGTATGTCTTTGTTTATTAATGCTTTTGAACACTAGGAGATACTTCTTTAATCATGTCTTTAGTTCATTATATTTGAACACTTGGAGATCCTTCTCAAGCATGTCTTAGTTCATTATTAATCTTGAACTCTATGAGATGCTTCTTCAAGCATGTCTTAGTTCATTAGGTTTGAACTCTAGGAGATGCTTCTTCAAGCATATCTTAGTTCCTTAATAATCTTGTACTAGTTGGGATATAGACTTAACCGACATGAGACCATATGAACTATCACATGATCCCTTCCGATGTTACCCACACTGTCAAGGGTTGGTCTACTTGCCTAAGGTAGAACCTGTTTGTTAGCTTAGTTGGATCCACTAGCTAACTTTTCTACGGGGCACGTAGTTATGGGATACATATATTTCTACTTGGAAACCTGGACTCCATCTCATGAGACATACTTTGGGAAACCCGGACTCTACTTGGTGAGAGTTCCTATCTTGGAAGCCGGACTCAACTAGGTGCAACAATCCGTCTCATTTCAATATCCACTCGGTGCTAGGCCTAAATCCCACAAGATAACTATTAAGTCTCTACTTTGACTCAAGTTTCATGGAAAGATGTCCTTGACAATCAATCCAAGTTACTTCATTAGAATAACTCTTTAGACCATGTGTAAGCAACTATCACCATCCATGACCACTATTGTTCCTAGATTCAACTAGGTGAGAAAAACCTTTCAACCTTAGAACCTTCATTGTGTGAGAAAACATTTTACATTAAGTTCATTATGAGTTCATGAGGATAACCTTTGAATCAACCCACAACAAAAACCTAATCATTAACACTTCACTCTCAAAGTGTTCTTAAAGCATCTACATAACCTTCATAAAACATGCATAATATCATATATTACCCTTTCAAGGGTCAAAGCTCATATGAAATCAACACATCTAGAATAACTACATTAGACATAGATATAATCATAATTCAAGTGATTCTATCACTTCATACATTCAATCATACTTAAGGTGGATTAGGTGGGTAAAGTCCTTCCACAACAATGATATCTACTAGTCTACCATTCTAATATAGGCTTCACTCTCAAAGACATTACAAGCATAATTCAACATATTAGCTTTACTCTCAAAGCCCTACAATTCTACATTCATGACTACAAGCCTTACTCTAAAAGCTTTACTTCTTACAATCATCATGCATATCTAGATTTCAAGGCATCCTAATCACATGCTTCATTCTTAAGTGATTCTAGTCATATATCATCATAAACGTTCAATATCAAGCTTTACTATTCATGATCCATCACATATACATTACTATAATTCAATTCATGTCTACTTGTGTTCATTCTTGAACAATTACTATTCATGTCATCAACCCTAGAAGATTATCTCTAAATCCTTAATTTCACTTTTCAAGGCATAAACCCACTTTACTTCAATTTCATCAATTAGACTAGGGTTAAGCATGGAAAATATGTAATTTCATCATAATAACATGATTCACTACTAATTCTATCATAAAAAATAAATACCCACTCAATTGGGTCAACATACAACATAACCCGCAACATTGAAGAAACCCTAACTTGAATTGGGGAATTCTTCATCAAGTTGGGGAATTCTAGGGGGCTCCCTGGATGGAAGAATCCATGGATGAATAAGTTATCATAACTTGGATACAAAGCCCTCACAAATCTTGGAATATTGGAGGAATTTGGCCTAGCTTGATTCTCTTCTTCTTCTTCTTACTTGAGTTTTCTAAAGAGAGAATTTTTTAGAGGAAGAACTTCTGGATCTTTTGGGGTTTTGGAAATACTTACTTAATTGGGGGTGGTTAAAGGCTTAAAATAGTTTATATAGGTGTACTAAGACCATACAAAACGACCTCACTTAATAACCACCTAATAAGGAATTTCCCTAAATGCCCCTCACTAAGCAGCCCCCAAGCACCACGGCAGGTTCCACGAGCCGTGGTCCTTGGGAAGTGGCTTGGCCTTCACAAGTTGAAGGCACCTTCACGAGCCTTCCCACGAACCGTCTTCACCACTGGCCGTGAAGTGGCTCGTGAAGGTGAGCCACTTTGAGGCAGCTTCAACCTAGCTACTGCCTTAACCACCACGAGTCGTGGTGGTGGTCGTGAAATGGGGCAGTGCTTAGGAAGCCTTGGGGCAGCCTTAGCCCTTGGCTTGGTCCTTTCCCCCTGGCCTTGGCTCTTGCCCCTTGGCTTGACTCTTATTGCCCTCACACTTAGCCCTAGTTGGCCTTCTAAGCTACGGGGTGTTACATGTATATTCTAATGAATTCATTTATATAAACAAATTGAAATTTCGTTTTACTTGAAGTAGTAAATCTTCTTTTGCAATGATTCTTCAATTTTGTCAATTTGCCTTCATATTATGTGCTCTCCTGTCCGATTTTATTTGTACAAACAAATAAAGAAATTGATTTTTGAGGTAGTAAAGCTTTTCAAAACGATTTACCTGAAGTAGTAAATCTTCTTTTGCAATGATTCTTCCATTTTGTCAATTTACCTTTACATTATGTGCTTTCATGCCTAATTTCATTTGTATAAACAAATCAAAAATTTTGATTTACATGAGGTAGTAAAACTTTTTTCTTTTTCAATGATTCTTGAATTTTGTTGGTTGACTTTCAGATTATGTTCTCTCCTACCTATTTTTTAAAAATATTTTTTAATGATTGATTGTAATAAGTTCTTGACATCCGTTACAACGGTTCATTCTCCATTGCAACAATAAAAATATCATTCTTGCTAAAACTTTTCATTATCCTCTTTAATTGTAGGTTAATAGATGCATTAGATGTATTTAGTAGATTATTATATATAAAAATAAATTTAAAAGTTCAAAAAATTGAGAAAAAAGATAAATAGGAATGGTGACCATATAGACATTCCACATCACCTTTTTATATAGACATGGTGACCATATATATATATAGAGAGAGAGAGAGAGATTTTACGAGTGTTCATTTCTTAAACCTTTTCATATTACTTTCGTCATAAACGGTAGTAAATTATTATTTTTTCTATGTAAAGCACCATACAACCGCTAGCTCGTGAAGTCATCATTCAATTGATTCTGCTACTCACTTATGAAATTTTTACGATTTCAGTCGAAAGAGACTAGAGATGTGAAGGGGTTGGGAATTAAGGATTGTTATACTCTCTTAGTCCTAATATATATGACATACTTAGAATTTTGAGAACTAAATAATTGAATTGTGACTATGAATTTGATAATATAATTCATAAAATTTATATATTTGAAAACTGCATATAAAAAATACTACAAGTCATTGATAATTCAAAATATTTAAAAAGTAAAAGTTATATGAAATACTACATTCGAAAAATAATCAAAGAAGCAAGTTAAATTCTTTAAGGAAAAAGTTTGGTGTCTAAATATTTAAAGAAAATTAGCTCATTTCCTGTAAGTAGGTTTCGAACTCGGGATCATTAAAAAAATGAACCTACTTTACCACTGGGCTGGATGTTGCATTTTATCCAAATTGAGTCAACATATTATATATAAAAATATTATTTCAAAAATAGATTAAATATACGGTGTAATTTTTTGACGAAGTGGGTTCATATGAACCCGCTTGAAACAATGTAGGTCCGCCCTGACAGGATGCATGAAACTATGTACTAAAAGATTAAGACATAATAAAAATATTTCAAAATAAATAATATAAATCTGTGTCACTTCGGGATCCTTAATAAATGTCGGAACTACATCCTCTTTAGTCGTCATGGGACTAGGGCCCACGGTGGATGAAAGTCTCGTAGTATGAATCTAAAAATATAATCAAAAGTAAATTTAATATAAAATTAAAGCATTAATAGCTAATATAAATAATATAAATCCGTGTCACCTCAAAATCTTCAGTAAACATCAAAACGACATCCATTGTGGTTGTCGAACCGCGGTGGATGAAGGCCTCGTAGTATGAATTTAAAATTATAATTAAAAGTAAATTTGATATAAACTTAAATCATTAATAACTAATATAAATATTTCAAAACAAATAACATAAACATGTGTCACATCGCGATCCCAAGTAAATATTGAAACGACATCCTCTATGATCGCCGTGTGGCTAGGATCCAAGGTGGATGAAGGCCCCATAGTATGAATCTAAAAATATACTTAAAAGTAAATTTAATATAAACTTGAATCATTAATAACTAATATAAATATTTCAAATAAATAAATAACATAAATCTGTGTCACATCGGGGTCCCTAGTAAATATCAAAACGACATCCTCTATGGTCGTCGTGGGACTAGGGTTGCGTTGGATGAAAGCCCCATAGTATGAATCTAAAAATAAAATTAAAAGTAAATTTAATATAAACTTAAAGCATTAATAACTAATATAAATATTTCAAAACAAATAATTAAATAACATAAATACTTGTCACATCAAAATCCCAAGTAAATGATGGAATAACATCTTCTATGATCATCATGGGGCTAGGATCCGCGGTGGATGAAGGCCCTATAGTATGAATCTAAAAAATTATTAAATAATATAAACTTAAGGCAATAATAAATAATAAGAACATAAAATATTTTTAAATAAATAAATAATATAAGCCTATGACTCAATCAGATCATCAAGCAGTCCTTCAATAAAATCTTGAATGCTATAAAAAGTAGTATCTTCGGTCTCACAATGAGCAGTACCTGATGTTCCCTACAAGAATATATAAATAGTTATGAATCTAAATTATTACTATATAGTCAATTACTTATTGAAATAATTGTTAATTCCTACCACCATATCAAGTATATAATCTCCAACGCCTATAACTGATCTGTAGCTCATACGTTCGAGTCTATCCACATCTCGAGTCGGTCTCGAATAAGGATCAAATGACATGTCTAATAAATTCATGATCTCCGACTCGCCAAACTGATGAATATGCAAACCATCGACCTCTTCTCCCGCCTCTGCCTCTACGTCTAGAGGAATAGCAAAATCACTGACACCACATCCTAGAGCACGTCCTCGTCCTCTACCTTTATACCTCCACATCCCCTTCCTCGTCCATCAACACGTCCATATTTGAGGACAGGAAACATCGTCATCCTTTGGCACGTACATGCTCAAACAAATGATCCCCCTTAAAAAATTGCTCACTAAGTTATATCTCGGTCTAAAACAATATATCCCTAACAATTTGAACTACCTCTTCACCATGTGAAACTGAGGTTGTGTCTCTCTGCCACTATAATGCAAGAATGTGCAACTTAAATAGTCCTCTCGACATCACAATGTTGGTACCATCGAAATGAACAAAGCTCGACGGTACATCAACATCTAATATAGGCTTACCTATAAGCAACCGTCCATATTGTAGGTACCACAATCTAAACCCTGCTCCGATAGTACCATCATCTACCTCAACCACCAAACACCGAAGTCGATTATCCTAATCACGAAAATATTTATCCAACATTTAAAGAAATTCCAAGATGCACATGGTGGTTGGTTCCCCAACTAGGAATCACATGTACATGTTGAGGATGGCCAAACTAACACATTGCTCTATCAGACACAGGCTTCTCACAATATCTAGGCAAAGCATAGGCACACATGTCATTCATAAAAGCTCATCGACCGTACAACATCGGGGGGTAGTGTATGTAAAATTTCATTCTACGTTATCCATCAAAACTATTCTTTAAATATAACAATTAGATAAAATAAACCTTAAACATTTTGTATCCAAATAAAATTAGTAGTGATCTTCTTTTATATGTAATTTATATAATAAAAACTAGTAAAATAGAAAGTTCTAAATTAATTGATTTCTTCGGTAATCTAATTAATATTTGTTTGTAAAAAATAATTTTAATATAATAAGGGTGATAAGGACCAATATGTTCCTAAGAGAAATTTTGAAAAATATTTCTTCTGTCATCTAGCTTTGCAAAACATTTTGCTAGACTATTTTAAAGATAGAAAATAAAATTTCAAAATGAATCATAACAATGTCATAAAGAGTTGTAGAAATTAATTGATGCACCTGATCGTTTGTCATGCGATCTAGTTGATCTCTAATCGGAATAAGAAAATTTTGTGGCGCAGTATCCCAATCATTTCCGCGTGTCCAACGCCTAACATATGGAAGTAATGTGTCACCATCATGCGATGGGGGGTGGGGGGGTGATGGCATTACAAACGAGATCTTATCTCCACACCAAACCTTAATATGATGCAAATAAAATAATTTAACTTTCATCATTAACAAAAGAAATTAAAAATTAACAATATATATATTTTTAGTAGTTTTTAAAAATTAACTGTATGGAATTTAAATATTTTTAAAAATTGAATATAGAAAAAAATTCTTGTACGGTGTAATGTTAAAGATTCATTTTATTTGAATGAATTTTAAGACTTTAGTAAAGTTACCTGAAGGAGAGGAATAAATCCATAAACGTCAACTACATCACTGATAGATGCCCGACAAAGTGCACAATATAAGTAGGCTAATACTGCACTTCCCCAATTGTACTTTACCTACGGGATCTAGAAACACCAAGTATTGCAAGATAAAAAGATTCCTCGACGTGTTCGGAAATATGATACCCCCTAATATAACAAGCATGTAATGTTTCACCATCTTCTCAACCAGTTCTACTTGGAGTATTATCTCCTATCGGATCTACATGTAACCGATCTCTCAAGTAGCCGGTTATGCTATGTATCCTCACCCGACTCGCACCATCCATATCGGTAGGTGCTATAGTGCATCATGTGAGTCTCCGGCCTCCAACGCTCCCATGTCATCATGTCACTAATTTCCTTGACCTTCCAACACTACGCAGGTGTCATCCCCCATACATGGTTTTACCACTTTGTGGAGACCTGTGTTTTTGGAAAACAGTCACTCGGGCTTGGTCATTGTGACCCTCTTTGTGAGGAGGCATCCCTTCTCCCGACATTATGGGGTTATCTTGTTGAGTTCCTTAGAGAGAGTTGTCCCACATTCCTAGGTATTATCTACCAGCCCAACTGTGTTGGTTTCAGGTATTGGTATCCTCTTGCTTAAAGTCGTTTGAGCTTTTCCTAGGAGTATGGCATGGGTTACATCAGTGTCGTAGCGCCTGGTATTCGAACATTGGCTCGAGACATTTTCTCTACCCCTAAAAACTTTAAAAAGTAGGGATACCTTACGTTCTTGAACCAATAACCATCTTTCGGCTAAGCTAGCCTTCTCCGTCCCTCGTGATTAACAAAGGGTAGTACTGGAATATTCACCGATTGTCCATCGACTACGCCTTTTTGCCCGATCTTAGGCCCTGAATCACCCTCTGTGGATGAACCTTACGGAATAACCCTTAAGTTTTTTAGGCATTGGATTCTCACCAATGTTTTTGTTACTTAAGCTGAAATTCTCACTTCTGCTTCTTCCACCACCACTGGCGCGTAGGCTTCTCTCTAAGGCGGAACGCTCCCCTATCAATGTATTTTTACATCCCACAGCTTCGGCAAACTACTTATCCCCATTCATCTTTGGCGCAAGAGCGCTCGATCATTGAGTTATTATGCACTTTTTCAAAGGGGCTGCTTCTAGGCAAACCTCTCGTTTATCTCTGCACCCCTACCTCATTTATCACTAAGAGGTTATTTAGGGGACAAATGATCTGGGGTTGTTTCCCTCTCGACGATGAAGATTATCCCCCATTGTCTCACTAGCTGACCTTGACCCCTGTTATTTTGAGGTCATATCTAGTATTTAGAGTTTATCTCAATTTGGTACCGCTCTCGCGGCCCCACTGAAACAGTGCTTTACCTCTAGATGTCCAATAAACGGTTGTGCCTCAAAACTATTCGGGGAGAACCAGCTAGCTCTAGGTTCGAGTGACATTTCACCCCTAACCACAACTCATTCGCTAATTCTTCAACATCAGTCAGTTCGGACCTCCAATTAGTTTCACCCAAGCTTCATCCTGGTCATGGATAGATCACCCAGGTTTGGGTCCATAAGCAGTGACAATTTCTCTATGAATACGCGTTTTTGCTACTGCTCTAGTGGGTTCTCTTAACCAAGCCACTACTTATGAGTCGTCGACTCATTCTTCAATAGGCACGCAGTCAGAGCCCTTGGTCCTCCCACTGCTTGGGAGCTTACAGTTTCATGTTCTATTGCACTTCACGATGGGGGTTCTTTTCACCCTTCCCTCATAGTACTACTTTGCTATCGGTCACCCATGATTATTTAACCTTGCAAGGTGGTCATTGCTACTTTACACGGATTCCATGTGCCCATGCTACTTGGGTCATAGTGTAAGCTAGTGATGCTTTCGGCTACTGGACTTTTGCCATCTAGGGTGCAACATTCAGGCTGCTTCACCTCACGACACTTGTATTGTTCTCCCACAACTTCGTTTTCACAGTTTAGGTTGTTCCCATTTCACTCGATGCTACTACAAGAATTAGTTTTGCTTTATTTTCTTCTGGATACTTAGATGTTTCAGTTTGCCAGGTTGTATCTTTCCTAGCCATGGATTTAACAATAGTTCGAAAGGTTGCCCTATTCGGGAATAACCAGATCTATGCTTATTTTTAACTCCCTGAAAAATTTCATCGATTACTATGCCCTTCCTCATCTCTGGGTGCCTAGGTATCCACCGTAAGCCTTTCCACGTGTGAACCTCACCCTTCACTTTTAAGGCTTTGCCATACTAAGGTGTTGTTAAATGGATGGATCTTATCAACATCTATGAATGATAAATCATAGATTGAACTGCCGAATCGAAAAAATTGAGTGTTATCATAAAGCTTTGTATAAGATAAGTTCATGAGTTGGAGATAATTCGACTCAAACCACTAACATTTTCCACATGTAAACAACCACCTCTCAGGTCCCCCGACTAATTCTACCATAGAGGCCAACGATAGACAATAACTCCCCCTAACTCAGCTTAGAATTTTCATCGTACTGTGTTCTCCAAAGAGCAACTCTTCTCAAAATCTCACTGAAAAGGTGTTGAGTTGGAATCCCATTCTAACTAAGATTCTTGTGGTTCCAAAGGATCCAACTACATGAGAACCAAGAACGGAGAGCTTTCTACCCTCTCACCCGACTCTTTGGTCTTAATAATGCTAGTTTTAAGAATGAGTCATTACTCTTCTCCGATCCTAACTACCCAACCCGAGAGCAGATAGCCAATGCGTTCCACTTATTGAACAGGGCTATATGGTCGATCTGTGACCCCTAGATGCCAAAGGGATCCTTGGGGTGATCTTATAGTTCCTACCGAGTGGAGATGATAGGGTCGGTCCATGGATTTTTCCTTCCTTTTCTTTTGCCACATTTAGCTCAAAGGGTTGAAGGGCGATAGTGCATCAAGTTGTTTACAAGGGACAACTTGATCCTCCTCCCCAGAGACCTCAGATGAGAGAACCCTGGGAGGCCGCCAAATCCAACTACCATCCATGTATGATCCATACTAGATCTGAACAACTACCCATCCTACCTTCTCTACGTTCTTGATAGCCCATCTTTGTCTCAGTAGAGTATCTTGTACCGGTTCAGGTACAAGATACTATCATTACTCTGGACAATTAGACATCCAACCCATAATCGTAACGACCCAATTGCCAGAGTAGAGCTCTACCAACTGAGTTATATCCCCACACCAAGTGAAGCATTCATCAAGTAGTTAGATGTTTCTTCTATTCTTTTCCCTAGAGTAAGTGGGACATCTTGGACTTGAACCAGAGACCTCCAACGTGAAGTAAATCATCGAACCTACGGTCTAACCAATTGGGAGAGAATTAATAGATTCTTTTTTGGGAGCAATTCATTCTTCCTGAACGCAACATATAACTCCCCGTTGTACTGTGCTCTCCAAATGTGCTTGTTCCCTCCTTCTTCCTTACCCTGGCAAGTCTTTGTGAAATAACTCTAATGAGAAGAAAAAAAAGGCATTAAGAGACCCTCCTGGCCGAACCCTAGAAACTCTAAGATCTTTTTTCAAACCTACTCCCACTTTGATTTCGACTCAAGAAAAAAATGGCTTGAATGGTACGACCCCTCCGTCACCCCACAATGAAAGGGGTGATCTCATAGTTCTTGGTATGTGAAGATGTGTTGTTATGTGCTCCATTTAATTTTCTCATTGAGGCTAAACCTAATCATGTGCTCAAGATATAACTGTCCATACACTGATAAGACATGTATAGATTTTCAAGAAGAGAGAAGCCGCGGAGCCCCGTCGGAACGCTTGGATCCCATGAGTGAATTGAAATTTGATTTATATTGTATCTCACAAAATTAACCCATCTATCCTCCTAAGGAGTAGTTTGGTTTCAAACCCTGGTTCGAACAAGAGGATTACTACATTCTAATGTGTCTTGGATTATCCACATCTCAAGGTCAAGCGCTGATGAGAACATTGAACTATCCATGTGGCTCAGAGCCCTCATAGCCCAAGCACAATGACACAATTATCATGAGAGCAATTTACCAATGAGAAAATAGTCCATCGTGTGAGCCTTCCACTGTGGGCCACTATGCCAAAAGCTAGAGAAATCTCATCCCTCTCATTATTTTTTTTGCCTCAATGTTCCCACACAGGGGGAATATAGGGACGTAAAGAAGGGGTCTTATCAACTTGTTTCGACCTAGGATAATAAGCTCGTGATCTTGGTCTTACTTCACCATCTAGAAAGGAAAGAATACTTTCATCTCCAAGTTTAACTCATACGTAGCTCCATTTTCTTTTTGGGGGTATGAAGTTGTGTCAAACCAAAATACCCAACAAGCATTAGCTATCCCCAAAAATGAGGTGATCCAGCCACACCTTCCAATATGGCTATCTTGTTGCGATTTCACTCCAGTCACTAACCTTATCTTTGGCATCCCCCTCCATCAAATTAAGGTAACCACTTCAGGGATGGCCATCTTCCATATTGTGATGAGGGGTATGTACAAGGCCCATAAATGAGTTTACCATTGTATGGCTGAACGACGATTACTAGCAATTTCGACTTCATGTAGGTGAAATGCAACTTGCAATTTGAATTAAGGACGGGTTTTTGGGGTTATCTCACTGTAACGACTCGGAAAAAATGATAGGTTAAGCAAGAGCCTATGACTTTGTGTTGACTTTATAATGAGGTTCTATGAGGGGTTTATATGTAATTTCGTTTTAATTGTGTAACTCCGACAATTTAAAATGAATAAGAAGAAGCTTGA
>JAJOOE010022116.1:0-17990 GCA_036250405.1 Solanum raphanifolium | reverse complement strand
CGAAAGTCTAAACTTGTCTCAATTAGCCATATATACAATCTTTGAATCAAATAGGGACACAACCCTTACTACATAGTTTGAAAATGAAATACTAGAAACAAATTAGAAATGACTCATACGTCCTCGAATCAAGAGGACTCACCACAAACTAAGAGAATAGTCGATCCAAACTTGAACCAAAAGAAGATCGCTTTAAGAACCGGACTCTACACTTGTAGAAAAATGTAGGAAAATATGAGTTAGTGATGAGTCCATGATTTGGACTCTTTTAGGGCTTTATTTCAATAGATTTAGTGTCCTCAAATGCATATTTTGTCTTAATAATTGATTAAAATCCTTGAGTTTTAGGTATTTGGAATTAGAGACAAAGAATGGACACTAGTGGGCAGAAAGGAATGAAGAAATAAAGATTTGATGATCGATGATGTCATTTGGTGAATCACCAATGTCATTCGGCGAATCGCCAAATCGCTAAGATACCGCCTAAAATTACAGAATGCCGAAGCTAAAATGGGGGCAAATTCGGTGAGAAGCAACTAAATTTAGCGAATCAGCGATCTAGTCAGCGAAGGACAACCAGGTCACCAAAAGTACTAAAGAAGATTCAAGCAAGTGCTAATGGGGAGATGGAAGGATAAATGGCAAATCGCAGAGTCATTCAGCGATCCCGACTTGGATCGCCTAAAGTTACAGTATCTAGACCAAGAAAAAGCAAAAAATAAAGGCAAGATAAAGAACAATCGGCGAGTCGCTGATTTGTCAGCGACACCCGACTTACTTCACTGAGTAGTCATAAGCAGTGACACTTCAGACTTGTTTAAATTAGTTTTGGCTAGAGATAAAAATTCATTCAGAAAAAAAGGAATGAATTAATTAGAGAGAAAACACTACCAAAGGGTTTGGTGAGTAATTCTTAGCAAGATTTTGAGAGAAATTTTGTAAGAGAGGAGATTATCAATTGATTTTCATCTTTAATTCTCATTTTGTACCCAACTATGTGACTGATAATTGATTTTGATTCTTTCATTTTTGAGATGAGTGGCTAAAACCCTTTACTTGGGGTTTCGATCATGAAGCCAATTGTTGAATTTACTTAGTGGGTGTTTGTTATTTGCAAAGAATGGTGTTAATTTGAAGTGGGTCTAAGTTGTTTCTGTGTTTCAAAGTTAAATTGTGCGACTTTGTGTGTCAATTTCAGTGTTGTGCACTTGCGCGAGAGAGAGGTGTGGAATCAAGGTGACAATCTTAGCGTCCTTAGTAGTGGGTTTCCTTGGTTTCAGCTCGAGAGAGTGAAACAAGTGATCCATCCTTTATATTGAGCTCGAAAGAGTGGATTTTATGAGGGTAAAGAGATGGGCTTCTTTCGATTGGTGTTGAAGTTTGAGAGAATTCAACATAGAGAAGGTAATTGTTTGAGAGAAAGTTACTTTATATATGGTTCATCCTACCCACAACAAATTATCCCATTATGAGCAGTAACGTTTATCTACTTCGTTGAGATTCAATAATTGGCTGATCAATACCCCAAACTTTACTCTAATATTTGATTATTTGTGTTCAAGTGTAAATTTGGGATTGATAGGTAAAACCTGAAATTTGAGATTTCAACATTAATTGTGAAAGAATTGTTTGATTGAAGAGGTTGTCATTGTACTTTGATTATTGAATTTGAAGGAAGTACTACTCCCTGTGGGATCGACCCCAACTCATGTAGTTGGATTATTATATTGATGAACGATCGTTGGCATTTAGTATTGGATGAAATGCCTTGATACGTTAATCAAAATGGTGCCGCTGCCGGGGAGTAGCGTTACTTAGAATTCTTTGATTGAAGATTTGACACTCTCAAATTTGTTGGCTGTAGTTGAATTTGTTTTGGCTTCTTTGTGAAGGTGTTGGTTGGACTAGGTAGAAGTGAGCATGAGTGAGGAAGAGATGAATGACAACCAAGTAGGTCATCGAGATGGTATAGACAACATTGATAGTGTCTACAACCCAGCTCAATTGGGTGGAATGGGTGCAATTTGCATCCTACAAACTGATGAGCATGCAATGTTTGAAGTCACTAGCACAACCCTTCATCTTCTACAAATGCGGGGACTATATGGAGGGCTAGATAACGAAGACCCGCATGAGCATGTGAGAAACTTTACAGAGGTTTGCAGCCCTTTTTCATTCAAAAATGTGTTTCAAGAGTCAATTCGGCTGCAGTTAGTTCCACTGTCCTTAACAGGAGAAGCTAATAAGTGGTTAGCTGAGTTACCAAACAATTCCATTACATCATGGGAGGAGCTGGTTATAGAATTTTACACAAGATTCTTTCTTCCATCAAGGATGATAAAACTTAGAGACGAAATTCAAAGTTTCAAGCGATGGGAGGGGGAACCCATCCATGAAACGTGGGTGAGATTCAAGAAGCTCTTACTTAAATGTCCAACTCATGGGCTACCAAATGATTTGTTACTTCAATATTTCTATCGGAGTCTCTATTCGGTTGATAAATGAGTGGCTGATCAGTTGGTACGAGGAGGAATAATGTTACAATCATTTGAGGTAGCTTCGTTTCTTCTGGATGACATGACTAGAATAAACCAAGCGTGGTACACCAAAGAGGATCAAGTTTCTCCATTTCATTTTAGATTAACGCAAGAGAAACTTGATAAAGAGAAAGAGAGGGATGAAAACATCAAGAAGATGTTGATCCAAATGGAAGTTATACAAGAACATATGAAGGAGACATGTGGAGTGTTTAAAGTTGAGGAGGGTTCTTCTTTCGATTACTCAAGGCCGGGGGGGAATCAAGATTGGAACTCCAAGAGATATGAGGAGGGTTTCCACCCATGCTCTTTACAGCGAGGCGGAATCAAGGTTGGAACTATCATAAGGGAGAAGAACAAAGGAGATACTATCAAGATTGGGCCGAGCAAAATGATTATTGGAGAAGGGAAGATTATTACGAGGAAAACCATACTCACTCAAGTGAAAGCCCAAAATCAAAAGATAATGCGAGCAGTCCACGGGTGAATGACTTGTTGTCACACATACTTGACAAAGTTGAAGGTTTTGATGATTTGTTGAAAGGGATGAAAGATGACTTTTCATCATTGAACAATAAAGTGAACTCTCATGCCAACGCCATCAAGACACTTGAAGGCCAACTGAGCTTATTATCAGCTCAGTTGAAACCAAAGATAATAATAGAAGATGACGATAGAGGGCTGGTTGTGGTTACTCGAAGCGGAAAGGCAGCAATAGGTAATGTGATGGGAAATGAAGATGCTCAAAAGCATGAAGAAGGTGAAGGCATGGAGGAACAAGAGTTGCTCATTCATCAAAACCTTGCCAAAGAACCATAAAAAAAAGTGGAATAACAGGTTCAAATTCCAAAAGTCATGCAACCTTTACCCAAAATACCTCCACCATTTCCTCAACGTTTAAAGAAGAAAAATGAAGATGAGAAGTTCAAGAAATTCTTGTCAGTATTCAAGACACTATCAATCAACCTTCCCCTTGTGGAAGCATTGTTGGAAATGTCGGGATACGCCAAGTTCATGAAAGAGTTGGTCACGAAGAAGAGAAGTTTGGATTTTGAGACAATTGAAGTTTCCCATAATTGCAGTGCAATTATGACTAAGGAGATAATCAAAAAGAGGGAAGATCCCAGGGCATTCACCATTCCGTGCACCATAGGCATGCTCCAATTCGCTAAAGCTTTATGTGACCTGGGAGCAAGCATCAACTTAATGCCCTATGCGATATACAAACAAATTGGATTGGGTGAACCGAAAGTAACCACAATGAGATTATTGATGGCAGACCGTTCAATCAAATATCACGTGGGGATACTTTATGACATCTTGGTGAAGGTCGATCGGTTCATTTTTCCGGCTTATTTTGTGATTTTAGATTGTGAAATAGATACTGAAATTCCCATTATTTTGGGAAGGCCATTCTTAGCAACTGGGAGAGCATTGGTGGATGTTGAAAGTGGAGAATTGAGGTTTCGAGTGAAGAAGATGAGGTAACTTTCAAGATTTGCAAATTCATGAAACACCCAAGTGACATTCATGTGGTGTCTACTGATGATACTAGTGTAAGCCAATTGATGTGCATGAATGAACCCCTTGAAGCCATACTCTCTAATTATGATGAATCTGAAATTTAGGGCTATGCGGAGGTAGTAGCTACTTTGATAGGTTTAGGACGGTATTCAAAGACTCCAGTCAAGTTGGATATTGACCTAAAAAATAGATAGAGTCCTCTTGCAAAGCCATCAACAGAAGAACCACCTAATCTAAAATTGAAAGCACTTCCCTCTCATATCCAATATGCTTTCCTAGGGGTAAATAACACTTTACCGGTGATCATTGCAGCTGACTTGCTTGAATGGCAGGTGAAATTACTCCTTGAAGTGTTGCTAAAACATATAAAAGCTATAAGATAGACCATTACTGATATAGTGGGCATCCCTCCTGGTATTTATACTCATAAAATCCAGGTTGATAATAAGTGTAAGCCTAGTATTAAGCATCAGCGGAGTTTGAACCCACCAATGCAAGAAGTGGTAAAAAAAGATATTATCAAGTGGTTGGACGCAAGTGTGATATACCCCATTGCGGATAGCAAATGGGTAAGTCCGATGCAATGTGTACCGAAGAAGGGAGGTATCACTGTAGGCCCAAATGAAAAGGCGGAGCTTGTGCCGACTAGACCAGTGACCGGGTGGAGAGTATGCATGGATTATCGAAATTTAAATTCGTGAACTAGAAAAAATCACTTTCCTATGTCGTTCATGGATCAAATATTTGACCTGCTATTAGAGAGGGGTTGGTACTGCTCTTTAGATGGGTATTCCGGTTACAACCAAATCTCCATCGCACCGGAAGACCAAGAGAAAACCACCTTCACATGTCCCTATGGAACTTTTTCCTTTAAAAGGATGCCCTACGTGTTATGCAATGCTCCGGCGATCTTCCAACGTTGCATGCTATCAATTTTTGCCGACATGGTAGAAGATTCAATGGAGGTATTTATGGATGACTTCTCAGTTGTGGGTGATACCTTTGAGACATGCTTAGTACACTTAGGACAAGTTCTCCAAAGATGTGTGGAAACGAACTTGGTCCTCAACTGGGAAAAGTTTCACTTCATGGTTAAAGAAGGAATAGTACTTAGTCACAAGGTGTCGCAAAAAAGGCTGGAGGTTGATAGAGCAAAGGTTGAAGTAATTGAGAAATTGCCACCACCAATTTTGGTAAAGGGGGTTCATAGTTTCTTAGGGCATGCCGGTTTCTACCGGAGGTTCATCAAAGACTTCTCAAAGATTGCACATCCTTTATGCAAACTCTTAGAGAAAGAGGTGAAATTCCATTTTGATGATGCTTGTATGGTGGCTTTCCAGTGTTTGAAGGAAAAATTAGTATCGACCCCAGTCATTATCAGTCCTGATTGGTCAGAATCTTTCGAAGTAATGTGTGATGCAAGTGGAATGGCATTGGGTGTTGTGCTGGGGCAGAAACGAAATAACCTTTTTCACCTAATTTATTACGCAAGCAAGACTCTAAATAGTGCTTAACGTAATTATACCGTGACTGAACAAGAGCTGCTTGTGGTAGTCTATGCATTTGAGAAATTCTGGATGTATTTGTTAGGCACTAAAGTAATTGTTCACATTAATCATGCTTCACTCTGTTATCTAATGGCAAAGAAGGATGTCAAACCAAGGTTGATAAGGTGGGTGCTCCTATTGCAAGAATTTGACTTTGAGGTCAAGGATAGAAGAGGATGCGAAAATCAAGTGGCAGACCACTTATCCAGGTTGGAGGGAAAACAGAATGATGTGCCTGAGATTGACATAGACGATTTCTACCCTGATGAACAAGTGTTTGCAATAACTCTCAAACAAACTCCTTGGTATGCAGATTTCGCCAATTACATAGTGTGCGAATTAATGCCAGATGAGCTGAACTTCTACCAACAAAAGAGGTTCATGTTAGACGTTAAAAGGTACTTTTGGGATGAACCATACTTGTTTCGAGAGTGTGCGGATCATATCATCAGACGATGTGTTCAGAAAGAAGAGGCAGTGGAAATTATCCATGTTTTATCATGCTTCACCGGTTGGGGGCAATCATAGCGGTGTGCATAGAGCCGATAAAATCTTCCAAAGTGGATACTACTGGCCATCCCTCTACACAGATGTGCATGAATTTGTGAAGAAATGCACCCAATGTCAGAAGCAAGGTGGAGTATCTAAAAGACAGGAGTTACCCCTTACTTCCATTCTAGAAGTCGAGCTATTTGATGTTTGGGGAATCAATTTCATGGGACCATTTGTGAGTTCCTTTGGTAATAAGTATATCTTGGTGGAAGTAGATTATGTATCTAAATGGGTAGAAGTTATTGCACTTCCAAACAATGAAGGGAGAAGTGTGGTTCAATTTCTGAAATGCTACATCTTTGCTAGATTCGGTACTCCTCGAGCTAATATCAGTGATGATCGTTCCCATTATTGCAATAAATGGTTCTTAGTTGCATTGAGCAAGTATGGGGTGAAAAACAAAGTAGCAACTCCATATCATCCCCAAACAAGCAGTCAAGTTGAAGTATCAAACCGAGAAATCAAGAGCATCCTGGCAAAAACATTGAATGCTAATAGGACTGATTGGTCCCGAAATCTTGATAACGCACTATGGGTGTATCACACCGCATACAAAACTCCAATTGGTATGTCTCCGTATCAGTTAGTTTTTGGGAAGTATTGTCATTTACCAGTCGAGCTAGAACACAAAGCAATGTAGGCATTGAAAGCTCTAAATTTGAACTGGACAAAAACCTCAAAAGAGAGAGTAGAGTAGTTAAACGAATTGGACGAATTCAGGTTTAAAGCTTACGAAAGTTCAGCTCTCTACAAGGAAAAGATGAAGAACTGGCATGATGCAAAAATACTTAAAAGAGAGTTTAAGGTGGGAGATTGGGTGTTACTATACAACTCCCGACTTAGACTCTTTCCCGGAAAACTCAAGTCCAAATGGTCAGGACCATTTAGAGTGACAAGACTATTCACCAATGGTGCAATAGAAGTTGAGGGTCAAGAGGGGCCTGCATTTAAGGTGAATGGGCAATGCTTAAAATTATACATTGGAGAATGCCAGGAGATTTTCTTGATTGAGGTGATGTACCTGGAAGATGCTTGAGAGCATTTCCACGTCGTGTCATGACGTTAAATAAGGCGCTTCTTGACAGGCAACCCAAGTGTTAATGTTTTAAATAATGTGTGTTGATTTTGCAGGAATGGGATCATGAGTGAGACAAAAGTATTCTTGGCGAGTCGCCGAACCATTTCGACGAGAACAATTTGGTTCGCCTTATGGATCTCAATAATGAGACTGAGACTCTGGAACATTCGGCGGGACACCTTCACCTGTCGGCGTATCATCGATGTGTTTTGGCGACCCGACTTTCCTCACCCTTTCTAATCAACGCGGACAACATCCCTCAAAGATCGATCGACGATGCTCTGAATTCATTATGCAGATCGCCGATCTGTTCGGTGATCCCCTACTTCTTTGCCGATCTGCCTTCTATGGGAGTGCAACTTACTAGAACTAAGGGCGATCTAAAGAACATTAGGCGCATCACCGAAGCATTCAGCGACCGTTTCACTCCCTCGCCAATTGGGCATTTAGTGAAGATTCTTCATTACCCTGCTCTACTTGTTTACACATTAGACTGTTTTTATTTCTTGTCAGTTTTTATTTATTATTCTTATTTTGTTTTATTTGCGGTAAATGCCCATTCTCTATCAATATTGGGGATAATGTAGACTGCTTTTGGTGGGGGTGTGAATATTACTCAGTGTCCTCAGCGAACCTACTTCTCATTTTGACACCCCTTGTTTGTGTGGAATGTGGATGTTCTTGTGCAAATTTGAGTATCAGTTTGATCAATACTGATGACTTGAATAGTGCTCTTAATCAAACAAAAATGAATGTATGGCTACGACGAGGCCAAGTGAAGTTGCATAGACAATATGTGAACTCTTTGCATCTCGTTGTGACTAGCCAAGTATCGAATGGAGTCTCTTGTAATGAATATTGCACACTAGCGAAAGTGTGGAGTCTTGTTTGACATTGGTGTCAGTGCCTTGTGTGATGAGCTTACCGTGAACCATGTGTGATGACACCTAGAATTTTCTCCATTGGTCCGGTTGACTAAGTGATGCAACTTCTTGAGATGATCTTAGGCAACTTTAAAGAGTGTGAACCAATTTGAAATTGTACCTCTTTTGTGGCTTACTTTGTGAGTGTGTGAACCTCTTTTGAACACCCTTTAAGCCTTACCCTTTTCTTGGAAGAAACATGATAACATTGTGACCTTTTATTAATCCATTACCCATAATCCTCATGATTTGTGGTTTGTTTGAATAGCCAACTTAGGCCAAAAGCCTAAGCTGGGGGTGTGATGAAAAGAAAAGGTACATTAAGAAAATGCAAAGAAGTCCCTTTTGCCCATGTTTTAAGTAAAATGGAACCCATCCATACAAAAAAAGATTGAAAAAGAAAAAGAAAGAAAAAGTTGTGGAGTAAAGTTGTGAAAATACAAAGAAAATGGTGTTTCCAACAGTCCAAGGAGGATGAATAAGAGGTGACTTTTGAGCTTGAATGAAAATGATGAAGAAAAGGAAAGAAAGTGTTGTTCACATCACATTTTATGAGGGTTTCAGCCTATATGCCTAAATGGTCATACCATTACACTCATTCCCATTACAAGCCTTGAAAAGACCTTTTTTTTTTATCTTGAATGAGCTGAAGCAAAAGTCGATTGGAAAATAAGGGCAAACCTATGGGTGAAATCATGCATTGTGTTTATGTTTGTGAGTGTGATTGTTGATCTTGATTCTAGAACTTTAAATGACTGAACCATTGAGCGAATATGAAATCATTCTTTGTGTGATGGCATTTGGATACCTTTGTTGAGCTTGAACTTCCATTTGAAGCAAGTATACTGAGCTTGAGATTCTTTGGTAATTGTGAGTAACAACTTGAATCTTTGAGTGCACAATTGATCCTTGCACGAGTAAGTTGAGTCTTTTTGTGTGCATTCATGCTTGAGTCTTGTGTAGTACTATTTGAGACATCCTTTGTGAACTGTTGAACTTGAATTTTACTTTAGGACAAGCAAAAGTTTAAGTTGGGGTGTTGATGAGTCCACGATTTGGACTCTTTTAAGGCTTTATTTCGATAGATTTAGTGTCCTCAAATGCATATTTTGTCTTAATAACTGATAAAAATCCTTGAGTTTCAGGTATTTGGAGTTAGAGACAAAGCATGGATACTAGTGGGCAGAAAGGAACAAAGCAAGCTAAAGAAATGAAGACCTGATGATTAATGATGTCATTCAACGAATCGGCAAATCGCCAAGTCATATGGCGAATCACCAAGATACCGCCTAAAGTTACAGAATGCCGGAGCTAAAATGGGGGAAAATTCGGTGAAAAGTAACTAAATTTGGCATATCGCCAATCTAGTTGGTGAAGGACAACCAGCTCGCCAAAAGTACTAAAGAAGATTCAAGCAAGTGATGATGGGTGAGATGGAAGGATAAAGGCGAATCACGGAATCATTCGGCTATCCCAACTTGGATCACCTAAAGTTACAGTATCCAGACCAAGAAAAAGCAAAAAATGAAGGCGAGATAAAGAACAATCGGCTAGTCGCCAATCTGTCAGCGACACCCGACTTACTTCGCCGAGTAGTCATAAGCAGTGACACTTCAGACTTGTTTAAATTAGTTTTGGCTAGAGAGAGAAATTCATTCAGAAAAAAAGAAAGGAATTACTTAGAGAGAAAACACTACCAAAGCGTTTGGTGAGTAATTCTTAGCAAGATTTTGAGAGAAATTTTGTAAGAGAGGAGATTATCAATTGATTTTCATCTTTAATTCTCATTTTGTACCCAACTATGGGAGTGATAATTGATTTTGATTTTTTCATTTTTGAGATGAGTGGCTAAAACCCTTTACTTGGGGTTTTGATCATGAAGCCAATTGTTGAATTTACTTGGTGGGTGTTTGTTATTTGCAAAGAATGGTGTTAATTTGAAGTGGGTCTAAGTTGTTGCTGTGTTTCAAAGTTGAATTGTGCGACTTCGTGTGTCAATTTCAGTGTTGTGCACTTTCTCGAGAGAGAGGTGTGGAACCAAGTGACAATCTTAGCATCCTTAGTAGTAGGTTTCTTTGGTTTCAGCTCGAGAGAGTGAAACAAGTGATCTATCCTTTGTATTCAGCTCGAAAGAGTGGATTTGATGGGGGTAAAGAGCTGGACTTCTTTCGATTGGTGTTGAAGTTCAAGAGAATTCAACATAGAAAAGGTAATTGTTCGAGAGAAAGATACTTTATATGTGGTTCATCCTACCCACAACAAATTATCCCATTATGAGCAGTAACGTTTATCTACTTCGTTGAGATTCAATAATTGGCTGATCAATTCCCCAAGCTTTACTCTAATATTTGATTGTTTGTATTCAAGTGTAAGTTTGGGATTGATATGTAAAACCTGAAATTTGAGATTTGAACATTAATTGTGCAAGAATTATTTGATTGAAGAGGTTGTCATTGTACTTTGATTATTGAATTTGAAGGAAGTACTACTCCCTGTGGGATCGACGCCAACTCACGTAGTTGGGTTATTATACTGATGAACGATCGCTGGCATTTAGTATTGGATGAAATGTCTTGATATGTTAGTCAGTTATTACAAAAATGCACTAAGTATGATAGCCATGCATAAAAACCTTGAAAACATGCTAAAAAGGACATTCTAGTTTAAAACCATGCACTTCACCAAGTTTGGAAATCATCATGAACTTTAGTATAAAAGCATAAGTCATAAGCATATTCAACATATAGATCATCATAACATAATAGAACCATCTCATAAGTAACCCTAAATTATACTTGTGCAATGCATAGATAAGATCCCATAATCCCATCTACACTTAGTACCAGTTTTAGGCCACCATAATCATACTTACCACTCCTTGATCTCATACTTTGTTCATACTCATAGACAAGGAACCATTTATCTTTAATAAGTCATATCAAGGAAAGCAACTCATAGCAACAATCCACATTAAGCATACTTCATTTCATAACCATCATAACATAAAAGGAACACACCATAACTACTCTCAACGTCTTCTTGTGCAATGCATGGATGAAGTCCCATACCCCCACCCACACTAAGTAGTGCATTCTTGAGAAGTCATATTTCATAATCATTCATTATGGGGGGTAAGCTTTAACCGACATACACCATGTGAGCAAATCATGGAATCCGGTGTTATCCACACCGAAAAATGTGTCCTACTTGCCTAAGGCTGAACCATTAACTTAGCTTAGGTGGATCTACTAGCTAAAGACCTATGAGGGCACATAGTTATGGTATATGGAGATTGCTACTAGATACCCCACCTCAATTCATGTATAGGCATCAATATCAAGAGATTGCTATTAGAAACCCCGCCTCAACTCACGTATGAGTTTCCATCTTAATCTATATCCACTCGGTGCTTAGCATTATTCCCCACGTTGTACTTAACATTTTATTACTTGCATTCATTATTATGGGAGAAATGGGATATAAAGATTTTATGAGTATGAGACTTGGACTCGTTTAGGGATTTGTTTTGATAGATTTTGTGTCCTCAAAAGCTTAATTTGTGCCATAAACTGATGATAAATTCTTGATTTTCAAGTACATGGATTGAGGACCAAAGAAAGGACACCAACATGCAAAAAGGAACAAAACAACTGAAGAAATGAAGAAAGGCAAGCCTGGTGATCGCCAAGGGCATTTGGCGAATCGCCGAGTGGCTATCAGACTGCCTAATGTTCTAGTGTGCTAAGCCCTGAAGGAAAGAACCAATTCGGTGACGAAAAGGAGCACTCGGTGGATTAACGAGTAGTTCTTCAAAGCCAAGATAGATCTCCCAAAGTTGCATACCTTAAGAATGCTTAATGTCAAGGTGAAAAGGCGATGAAAGAGATCAAAAGGTGGCTCGCTGAGTGGTTCGGAGAGTGATGAGTCCACAAATTGGACTCATTTAGGGATTTATTTTGATAGGAATAGTGTCCTCAAATGCTTAGTTTGTCTCAATATCTGATGAAAACTCTTAAATTTCAGGTATTTGAAGTTTTAGTGGAAGCATGGACACTTAGGCGCAAAAAGGAACAAAAAGGCTGAAAAGAACGAAGAAGTTGAAGCCTGAGCATCTCCAATCACCCTTGGCGATTCACCGAAGGGATGCACTCCACCCTTTGTTCTAGTACGCAAAGCCTTGAAGGAGCAGGATCAAAAAGGCGATGAAAGGAGCAGTCGGCGTTTCATCGAATAATTCTGTGAAGTAGTACTAGGTCGCCCAATGACACAGAGCACGACGATGCTGAAGGCTAGTGCAACACTTTGACGAACTAAACCAAAGGGCGAATCATCGAGTTAATCGACGATTCCGACTAACCTCACCGAAAGATCCACCAACATTATTTTCCGAAGTCTATAAATACTATACTTGTTATTAATTTTTAGGATTCGAACATTTTATTTTAATTTCCAGAATAGAATAGTACTTTTTGGGATATTTTCTCTCAATTTTGGAGAGGGTTTTTGGGAGACTTAAAGAAAGAAGGATTTCATCTTCCCCAAGTTGGAAATGGGTCTTCTTCATTCTTCTTCCTTTGCTTAAATCAAGGTTTAATTCCTTATACCCATTTAATTTTAGTATCATTTTAGGTGTATTTTGTTATTTCTTTATGTGTGGCTAAAAACTCTCATTCTTGGGTTGTGATTTAGCAAATATGTGTTGATATTGTTGTTGGGTCTTGCTTGCTGATAGGATAGATGTATTTTAGTGGTGATATCACCTAGTGGTTGTGGTTTAATTTAATGGATTTATAGTTGCAAATACAAAACCACCCATGTGTTTTAGGCTTGCCCGAGAGGGAGGTCGCGAAACCAAGATTGCTATATTGATGGCCTAAGGAGTAAGTCGACATAAGGTTCAGCCCGAGAGGGTGAGCCCTAGTCTCATATCCTAACACTTAGCTCGAGAGAGTGAGTGGGGTAAGGCGTAGGCTGTCCTTGATGCGGCAAATGGGTGTTCGAGATGAACGCATTTGAAACGGGTTAAGTTTCCCGAGAGGGAACTTATTTCCATCTAAAGCTTAGCCTAGTCACTATTATCTTGCAAATTTCCTATCGAAAGCATGTACCCAACGATTTATCCCAACTTGTATTGCGGTCACACCCCAAGAACTTGTCCCCATACTTGATCTTCTTATTAATTTTGTTGTTTTTTTACTACTTGTGAGAAATCCTCCATTTGATATTTGACACCTTTGTGTCACCCTTTTTATTTACAATATTTTTAATCGTTAATGTCTTTAGCTACGACTAGTTTGAACTAAATTTTATTTTTCAACTAATTCTCAAAATCATTCCCTTGGGACACGACCCCAACTCTTGGTTAGGTTACTATATTATCGACAATTGTAGACACTCGTACTGTAGGTTAGTGTCATTGGTCACGATAAGCATCAAAATGGCGCCGCTGCTGGGGAGTGGTGTAGTTTGAGAATTTTTAGTTTAATAGAGTTTTTGTTCTTATTATTGGTAGTTTACTAATTTAATTTTTAGTTTTGTTCTGTTGATTGTGTAAACATTTCAGAAAGCATAAGTGCTAACGGTAGTAACGGGAGCCAAGTGGGCCATCAGGACGACATTGGCAACCTCAACGATGTCCAAGAGCCCAACATCAATGATCCACATCTCCTGGGAGGTGTTGGAGCCATCCGTCTACCTCCAACAGAGGGAAATGCAGTGTTCCACATAATAAGCACCATGTTGCAACTTTTGCAACTAAGGGGACTCTTCAGTAGATTAGCACATGAGGACCCACATGAGCATCTTCAAAACTTCGTAGATGTGTGTGGACCTTTGTCATTCAAGAACATCTCTCAGGAATCAGTTCGATTAAGACTATTCCCATTCTCATTGATGGGGGAAGCGTGCAAGTGGCTAGCTGAGTTGCCACGTAACTCGATCACTTCGTGGAGGAGTTGGTCACCGTATTTAATGTGTGATTCTTCCCTCCCTCGAAGATGATGACTATCCGGGATAGCATCCAAAGCTTTAAGCATCTGAATGGAGAGCGTCTACACGAAACTTGGCTCCGATTTAAGAATTTGGTGCTACAATGCCCAACCCATGGTCTACCTGATAATGTGCTCCTTCAATACTTTTACCGAAGTCTAGACTCAGTAAACAAAGTGTAGCTGACCAACTCTTACCCGAAGGATTAATGCAGCAACCATATGCAGTAGCAGCTCAACTTCTCGATGGCATGACAACCATCAACAGGGCCTGGTACACCCGCGAAGATCAGGTCTCACCGATCACATTTCAGTTATCTAAGGAGCAGGTTGAGAAAGATAATGAGAGAGACCAAAACATGACCAAGATCATGAGGAGATGAAGTTTGAAGCCATGTATGATGAGGAAGTAAATTTTCTAGCTAACCAAGACGGGGGCTGTCGTTCAAACTACCCAAGGCAAGGTGGTAATCAAGGATGGGTTAGAGACGAAGGCTAGAAGGATCGAGATTGTGAATGGAAGGACCGTAAGCCAAATTGGAAAGATGCGGAGAAGGATAGATATGTGCCCCCCTCCCACGAGCATCAGAAGCCCAAGGATTCGGAAGGTGGTAGGTCTGAGGATATGCTCTCGCGTATCCTAAACAAAGTTGAAGGGTCAGACAAAATGTTGAAAGGCATGAAAGAAGACGTGTCTACCCTCAGCCAGACTGTCACCTCTCATTCAGTTTCAATCAAGCAGTTAGAGACCCAAATGGGTCATATCTCATCTTATCTCAATCCAAGAAAACAAGGGGGTTTACCTAGTGATACTATGGCTAACCCCAAGAGTGAGGTTTGAAGGTGGACTTACGTCCTGCCACGATGTTAACTAAGGCGCTGTTTGGGACGCAACCCAAAACCCTTTAAGTATTTCCTAATTACTAGTAGAATAATGGTGTGTTGTTTGTACAGGTTAAAGTAAGGGAGGTGATTGAAATAGTATATAGAGGCAAGCAACAAGTCCAGTTGGCGGATTGCCGACAAGATCGGCGAACACGATTCTTTCCGCCGTCTGACTCAAGGCATTGTCAACTTGGATCCTGTAAAACTGGATGGTCTGAAGAAAATTAGTGGCGCATCACCGACCATGTCGGCGATCTCGATGAAAATCATCTATTAGAATCCTTACATAAGCTGCAGAGCCTATTACAGTTGGCGAAGAAACTAGACACTTGGCGGTTCGCCGAGTGAATGGGTGAACTTGACTAACATCACCAAATGAGCGGGAATTGGATAGTTTTACAAACTACATGTTTAAAAGTTCTATTTCATTCACTTTCTCTCCCTACTTCGTCATATCAACCTCACACCCGCACTCTAGCCTTTTATTTCTTGCATTTAAAGTATTTTAAGTGTCAAATTGTGCACGGATTTGGAACGTATTGCTGCCTAGCACGTCAGTACAATCTAATTCAGCACCAAGGTTGATAATCGAACCCCTCAGTTATTTTATCAAAATTTGTACTCATTTGCATAGTGATTGATAGTATAAAATCTCTGTTGAGTCTTTGAGTTGCTGGGATTGCATGTATTATGGATTATGATTGAGTAGCTTTCACGTGATTTGAGGGACTCCCATTCGACTGTGCTTTGAGTTGAAAATTTGTTTTTACATGGGTGAAAAGGTGAAACTTCTAGGGGTTATCATTGAAATTGCGTTATTTGAGCCTAAATTGCATTATTTGGGTTGCGGGGTGAAATTTGAAAGAAATGGGTTGAAAATAGACACGTTTGGCTGTTCGGCGAGATGAACAAACTCGTCGAATTGCTCGGTGGTTCGCCTAACTCCTCTATTCTGCCTTTAACTGAATGTCATATGCACTAATCGATCTATAACTTTCGGCGGTGAGCCTAATGCCGCTAAGCACACTCAGCGACTCGCCGAAAAACTTCTTATTATCCCTTTGCCTGCACCCTTGCACCTTTTGTGCATCATTTTCAGCGAATGGCCTAAGTGAATGAGTTCTTCGCCAACTGGTTTGGTGAAGCTATTCTACACCCAAAATTCCCTTACCCCTGCTTAAAATATTGTCTAACTTTCCTCGAAGTCTTTTGCAGAAATGGCTAGACCAAAAGTTGTGGGAAGGGACATGCCACCCCGACATGTAAGAGCACGAGAGTTTAAAAGAGATAAAAAGAAAGCAGAGCTAGCCAGACAAAGGAAATATACCAAGGAAGCCAGGGCAAAGAGACGAATTCCCATCGACCCTAATGTGCCTCCATGGGCTCAAAGTTCAGTTAATGAAATACGGGCCTTCAGAGCAGTTCATGAGATAGATCAGATGATTGCAGCTAATCTTGTTGCAGAGGCAAACAATGAGGACCAAAACAACAATACTCCGGGAACCATTGTTTCACTTCAGGGAGATGCTCTGGGTACTGATGCCCAAACAGATTAAGCGACCCATTAGCCAGGATCCCCTCTTTGCCTCCCTCTCTAACCTTTGTTATCTTCAAAATCTTGGTTAATTTTATTTGCATTTGAGGGCTAATGAATTTTATTTGTGGTGGGGTGAGGCCCATCTTGTTTTGCTTGTTTTGGATACTTGTGTTTTGGTGTACATTTGGTTTGTCTATTTTTAATTGTGTTTTTAAAACTGCTTTGCGATTGTTTGAGCTTGTGGCTCTGTTTATTTTTATTTGCAAAATGATTTTGACCCTTCCGAAAATTTTTGAATTTTTCACACATTTTTGCCACCCCTCGTGAGTTGATGTGGCTGTTCTTTTGCAAAAATTTTGAGTCCCGATTTCGATTAATATCGAGGACTTGAATATTGCTCTCAATCGAACGAACATGAATGTACGGCTACGATGAAGCCAAATGAAGTTGCATAGACAATATGTGAACTCTTTGCATCTCATTGTGATTAGCCATTTATTGAATTGATTCTCTTGTAATGACCGTTGCACACTAGCAAAAGTGTGTGGTCTTGTTTGACTTAAGTGTCGATGTCTTGTGTGATTAGCTTGCCTTGAACCTTGCATGAATAAACCTAGAATTTGCCCTATTAGTCTGATTGATTTTGAAAGGTGTGCTCTTGAAATGATCTTAGGCAACTTCAAAGAGTGTGAGCCAAATTTGACATATACCTCTTTTGTGGCCTATCTGTGAGCGTGTGAAATTCTTTTAAACACCGTTTGAGCCTTACATTTCTTTGAAAGAACCTTGATGAACCCTAGACCTTACTTGACCCACTACCTATAATCCTCTTGATTTGTGGTTTAGCGAATAGCCAGGCCAAAATCCTAAGTTAGGGATGTGGTAAAAGGAAAAGGAGAAGTAAAAAAATGCAAGAAAAGTCCCCCTTAACCCCTGGTGTTGCAGAACAATGGAAACCCTTCGGAAAAAAACATATTTGTGGAATAAAGTACCTAGGAAATCGGGCTTCCAAGCAATCCATGGAGGTGAATAAAAAGATGACTTAGAAGCACTAGAAAAAGAATTGATAAAGGAAAAGAAAGGAATGCCTTGAGAATACCACATCTCACGAGGAAAAAGTCACTGAGCCTAAATGACCATACATTTGCACTCATCCCCATTACAAGCCTTAGAAAGACCTTTTTGATCTTGAGCAAGCCGAATCAAAAGTCGATTGGAAAATAAGGGCCAACCTATGGGTAAAAACATGCATTGCGTTCTTCTTTTTTAGTGTGAGCGTTGCATCTGATTCCTGATCTTGAATTGATTAACCTCTGTGTGTAAATATGGAATCATTCTTGATGTGAAGGCATTTAGATACTTCCTGTTAAGCTTGATTGCACAGGTAGAAAGTATTGCGAGCATGAGAATCTTTGGTAAT
>JAJOOE010022115.1:0-20482 GCA_036250405.1 Solanum raphanifolium | reverse complement strand
TATTAGAGTAAAAATCATTAGTTTACTTACCAAAATCACCTATGAATTAGCCCAATGATATATGAATGAAAATTGGTCTAAAAGCAGCAGTACTATGTGAATATCAACTGAAGAAGAAAAAAATGAAGAACAAGAAGAAGAAGATGGTGATGAACAAGAAGAAAGAATGATGATGGAGAAGAAGAATCAAGAAGAAGAGCAGCAACAATGGTCCCCAACAATGGAAGAATAAGCAAGAGAGAAAAAGGGAAAAAAAGTGAGCCGTTGGTACCCTTTTTTCCCCTCAATTTCTTATTATTTAGAATTTTATATAAGATGGACTAAAGTGTAAAATAAAAAACTTAGGGATGAAAAATTCAACCCCTTAATTTTTAATTTAAAAATTATTACCCCTACTCAATAATTAAAACTTGAATCACCAATCCTTAATTTTGAAACTTTTCTATAACCCTTAATTCATTGTCCCTGGATACTACCACTTTATGTAGAGTGTTTTTTTTTTCTAAATAAAATACCTTTTATTTTCATTGGTCTTCAATATTTGCATATCTGCCCGATTAAATTAAAATTTACGAAATAAAACATTTTATAACTTTATTTAGTGCTAATGATCCAACACTATCTTTTGTTTAAAGAAAAAGGATTAAAAATATTCTAAAATGCCCTTCGGTGAATTATTATTTTCTATCTCATCACGCGTATGAAATAATTAAAGTTTTAATGTATAAATTTTATACATTATTTTCTATCTCATTACACATATCAAATGATCCAAAGTTATAACGTGCAAATTCGATGTATTATCGTTTTCTATCTCATTATGCATACTAAACGATTTAAGTTATGATGTGTAGATTCAATATCTCATCACGCATATCAAACGATCCTAGTCATAACATACGAAACTTAGCAATAAAAGTAAGGTATTAGAAAGCCAACAATTAGAGTCACACCATCTTGCCACGTGTCATGATCTCTTGTGTCCAAAGCAAGGTATATAAAAACAGTATAATAAAATAAAAACGGTTACATCTTAAAATCTTCATGCTCCGTCGATTGACTCGCCAACTCACCTTTCTCAACTCGGCCGAGTCGAACCGGTTCAACTCATTCACCGGCTCACCGCACCGTCGTCATTTCCCGGTCAAATCTCTCCCCGTTAAATATCCCGTCGTAAGTCCTACGTTTTCATCGATCTGCGTGAAGTGCAAATCTTCCTCCTCCTACTCGGCGGTCACCGGGAGGCGTATGCCGGTGGAGATGAGTTCTAGTCCGATGACGGCGTCGGTGGTGGAGGATTTTGTTCACGTTGATGGAGAAGTTGCTAATTTGAATTCGGAAGGCTCGGAAGCGAGTGTTGTGGAGGAGCAAGGAATTGAAGAGGTAATTTCGGCGAATGTGGAAGGTGAAGGAGAAGGATATGAAAGGAAGGTTTTGCCGGAGGAATTGTCGAGGAGTGTAATGATGCTAACTTGTGATTCTTCTGCCAATGGAGGCATTTGCGATGTGTATGTTGTTGGCACTGCTCACGTTTCTTCGGTAAATTTACTGTTCTTTAATTGCATTTTAGTATTCACACTTAAAAGTACTTTTTATGCATAAGGCTTCTTAAGATTAGTATTTAATTTTAGTATAATCCAGCCTCCCAGTAGCAGAGATGGAATTAGTAGATCATCAATAACAGTTTGCTGAAATGATGCTCTAACAACATAGGATTATTATTAGATATCTTGTGACCATTGCTGATGAGATATTGTTTAGTCTTATATTTGACTCAACATCAGCTGGTGACGAATAGGATGGACACTTCTTGAAGTTAAGATGTTAAATAACAGTAGAAGACGTGACATAAGGCAATAGTTCCCATGCTTCATCATATAAACTAAGCGTGTATGAATATGTACTTTCTTTATTTTCATACCTTGTCTTTCTTATTTTCTCCTTTATCTTGCTTAGATTGATAAAGTTTGAAGCTTTATATGTGACCTCTCTATATAAATATTGACCTTTAATCCAGTTAATTGTTCATATTAAAGAAACTGATGATGTAATACAGATTGAGTTATAAAGGGTGTATAATCATCTTAACTTTACTATGCATGGTTACAGGAATCCTGCCAAGAAGTTGAAGCAGTAATCAATTTCTTGAAACCAGAGGTTGTACTTCTAACAATCGCCTGTGGTGCATGCTATATTTTTCTCTTTTTTATGTGTTGAAGGTCAGTCTGATTTATACTGGATTGTTGATGACAGGTTGTCTTCTTGGAGTTATGCTCAGGTCGGGTGGGTATACTTACACCTCAGAATTTAAAGGTCAGTCTTTCTATTGGCAGGCTCTCTTTTTATCACTCCATAATTCATGCCGTTTGCAGAGAGCATTGGAAACAGTTAGTTTTTTTGTTTAGGAGAATATCCAGCATTTTGGCAACTATTGTTTAAATATAATTATAGAACTGTTTCCTGACTGGTATAAGGAGTCCTTTGAGGAAAAAGGATCAAGTTTCAGAGTTGATGTACATATGTATTCCGTGGCGTACGCAATATTTCTCGCAAGCAGTGTCGACATTAAAGAAGTGAAAAAATGAATACTACAGTGACGTCATATTTTAGAAAACTAAGTTCTAGATACATTACAAAGTAAAATATAAATTCAAATGAACCGTAGATGAATTTAATTATATAGAATCCAATCCCCCCCAAGAAAAATTGATAAATGTTTTCTACAAATTCCAACTAAAAAGGGGATATAAAAAGAACTTACAATTAAAAGAGCAACACGCAACACATTTAATCTTCAAAAACTGCAAAGCAACTGTAATCTCCAAATATTACAAATTGTAAAATGAAAACTTTTTTTCAATTGTTTCTTGGTATACGAGCATGAAAGAATCCGCCTTTTCTTCTCAAACGAGAGAGGTTGAAAGAAAGTTTAGAAAGCCAGCTAGAAGCTCAAGTGGATCTCAAATAAATGAATAATTTTTTCAAACTTAGAATTTTAAGGTGTCCGAGTAATCTAATTTCATAATATTAAAGCATTTGTTGATTGCTAGTCAAACTACTTAAATACTATGTGAGCAGATTTTTAAATTCAATGAAGTTGGCTAGTTGTATTAGTTTCTCCATTTTAAGCATGGCGTTGAGGGTTCAAGCCAAGGGTCGAACACGTAACCTCAAGTAAAATTACCAGTAAGCTACTGAAGGTGTTCTGTCAAGCAGTGTCATGTCTTTAGTATTTACTCCATGCTTTCTTTTGCATCATAATATATATATACAAATTTAAAAATTTCCTGACCAAGCGGTGTCGGATGACACCCCTTGGATTCACGTGCCTCTGCCCCTGTATGTATTCTTTCAATGTTGTAATGGAGGATTATGATTTGATTTCTGAATCCTTGTTGCTTCTTTGGTGCTTTCATGCAACCTTATAATAGGAGGTTATTCCTATGCTCTTCCTTCTCCTCCTTCCCTCATCTTTGGGAGGTGAAGGGGTGACTGGAGATGGTAGACTGCAGGTGGGAAAGGACGGAGTGTACTTTAGCTTGAAATATTTCTTTTCCGCTTATTTTATAATGAAAAAAATCAAAAGAAGGATTTTTTTGCTAAAAACTAATAGTTGAAACTAATAATGTGCAACGACAGAGTGAGGTATATGTCAGGGGGATAAAAAATGTGATTTCTCCTCTAATTTAAAATCAGGTACTTTGAAGCATTCCCATGGTTGTGGTAGGACAAAATGTGGTGTTTCTTGGATTCTCCACTGATGATCCATGCAGTTTACATGGAGAGTTGTAGGTCCTCTAATCTAGTTTTGTTTTTCTTCTTTGGAGAAACATGAGGTTACTGATAATGGCTGATCAGATTCATAGCTAGGATAGGTAGTTATGGTTTTCCTAGCCTAGTTTTAGTTTTTCCGAACCAGTGTTTTGGACGGCAAAAGGCGACAAGGGTCTGGCTCGCCTTTTTGAAGTGGCACCAATTAATACCAAAAAATTAAAATATTTAATTGCATATATAAATAATCAAAATCTCAATAGCACTAACATATTAGCAAATATTTCAATTTAAAAACTTTAAATAGATAGTACATACGAAAAGTCTAGAACTTGAATCTGAAAAAAACAGAACAAAAGTCAAATCATTGAGGAGAAAAACAGCGGTAGAAGTAACTCTGAAGTATGAAGAAGCAGAAGGAAAAAGAAACAAAGGAAGAAGAAATTTGGAGAAGAAAAGAAAAAGAAATACGTATTGGTTGGACTTTGGGGTCGCCGGAAAAGTCTAGTCAAGTCGACTGGTTGGAGTCGCAGTCGCAGTTTAAGAGTGCAACTAGGAAAATTTGGAAAGGAACCCCTAAAATTACCTTTTAACTTTTAAATCCCTCAACTTGTCGCCTTTTTTTTTAAAGAAAATACAAAAGGCGATGCCTTAGCCTTTCTCGCCATGACATCGCCTTTTGAAGGTCGCCTCACCACAAAGCTAATAGGCGATGAAGGGTCACCTCGCCTCTCGCTATTGGCGACGAGGCAATCACCTTTCACAACAGTGTTACAAACAAATTAAGGTTTTTAATAATGTCTGCTTGAATTCCTTGGATGACAGAGGTTTGACATTCTTTTGGGTATTGAACTTTGGGAACTCGTTTAATTAGATTGAATTTCAAGCTATATGAATCTCCAGGTTTTTCTCTTGTAATTGCTTGATAATTGGAATGAAATTCTGCAGGATTGGCTCTTGGGTTCCATTTGGTCAGGCTTGAGCTTATTTTGGCTGGTGTTTTTTGCACTATGTGTACTTATTTTACTATCTTGAGTTTTGCATCCTACATAAGGAAGACAACTACATTAGATGTCTCCTCTCTCCCCAACCCCCCAACAGAAGAGGAACTTTCAGCAGTGAGGAGGCATGCTCCTTATTTTCCTGTCATTATTGTTAACTTCTATGGATTCATCAAATTTGAAGCACATGCATACATATGTAGATATCATCTATTTGTGTCAAACTGGTGTCATTTGTGACTGTCTCACTTTAGTATTTCGTATGCAGATGTTGAGTCACCACTCTTCTCTTACCTTTACGTTTTGCAATTTGGATTCATTTATTGGAAGTCTTAAATTAAAATTACTAAGGCATATCAAGAGATTAACATGTTCCAGTGGACTGGCCATGAGAAAAATCCAGATTCAATCAAGGGTGTATCTGATGTGTATGTTAATATATGTCAACTCGGTCATGGACATAGATGAAAAGTGAAATGACCTTTTGATATAGGCTATACCAGAGAACTGTATTCTCTCTCTCTCTCTTTCTTTTGTGCATATGTTTTTTTGGCATCATGGTATTAATGTCTTTATTTTCTAAGCGAACATATTAATTACACCTATTTTTTTCTTTCTATGTTATAGAATCAGATAAGTATATTCTGATATTATGTCCTTGATTGATTTATCATTCAATTCGAGTATTTTCATTTGCTGGTGTTCGTATCATTTAGTTTTGATTTTTGTTTTGATGAAAGATGTAATGGTGGATCCATTTTCTCCTCTTTAGGTTTAATATCTAACATACCCGACTCTGATATGGCCAGGTACCAACAATGGGAGAAATGGTGGAGATGTGGAAGAAAAATCAAAATCCGTTTGGGATACTCTACAGCTGGTTTCTTGCCAAGGCATGATCATAATCTCAAAATCTGTCCTTACAGTTCGGAAGTGATATGTTACTCCTTAACATTAGTGCTGTGGAATGCTGATCACTCATTGAATCTACGTTGCATTTTAGGTTGCTACCAAGCTTGAGGTTTTTCCCGGGGCGGAGTTTCGTGTGGCATATGAAGAAGCAATGAAGTACGGTGGTAAAGTGATTCTTGGTGACCGTCCCGTGCAAGTAAGACATTTTCACTCATTCCGTTATTAATTGGTCTGTTTGCTTCTGTCTCTCAAAATTGATCATGTGCATCCCTGCTTTAACTGGATAATGTTTTTACATCACCACATGTACCCTGTGATCATGGAAAAATTGAGATCGCTGTCCTGTTGTGTCCCATAAACATCAGAGTTGATAAGTATGAAGCATTCCTCTTCGTCTCTCTCCCTTCTCTGAGATAATTACTAGAAAACATTAATCATATGTGTTATTGAATAGTTTACTCTGCTTACTGGATAAGGGCTATTAGAGAACAAACTTGTTTGATGTTCTAGAATTTCATTTCATTCCAGATGAATCAGCAAACAACAACAAGAACATGCCAGTATAATCCCACAGATGGATCAGCAAAATAAATCAAAATTCCTCCAGATACTGCTGCACTGATCCTCTCTCTCTCTCTCTCTATTCTCTATCTATCTTTTTCTAATGCACTAGAGTACCACTTTCATGGAGGCTGGAGCACATCTCTATGAACATATAAGGTTTCTTATGCATGATTTATCAGCTTACAATTACACTTTCTTTGGTAGCAGATTCCACATGAAGAAAAGAAAAAAACAGTTGCATATTCAGTATTCACTGCTTCTTTGCTTGGTATCTTTGGTTTTTCATTTGTTTTTCAGTATAATGAATTGTTGTATCTTGTATTATGAACAGGTGACATTACGAAGAACATGGGCAAAAATGCCACTTTGGCACAAGACAAAATTGGTGTACTCTCTATTGTTCCAAGCAGTATTTTTACCGAAGCCTGAAGATCTCGTCAAAATGGTAGGTTTGTTGCATAAGATTCTATAGGATTGTCCCACTCTGCATAAAGTAATTTCATTTATGAAGAAGAATATTGTATGTTACTTATGCCAAACTATTTTTGGTGGGCAGTTGAAGGATATGGATGATGTTGACATGTTGACTCTTGTGATTCAAGAAATGAGCAAGCAGTTCCCTACTCTTATGGATACCCTAGTCCATGAGCGAGATCAGTTAGTCCTCTCACTTGCATACTATCCCCTCCCCCCAAACACACACACACACAACAGAAACCTCCTCCTCTCCCCATGCGAGGTCTGTTGGTATGATACGAGTTTGTTTTGCTGCCTTCTTGTTCTATGGTTTTGTTTTGTGTATTTAAGGTGATTATAGTTGTTTGTTGGCTTTGAGTCTAGAATAAGGAACATACTGTCAGGTCTGGCATTCGTAAAGATTTTAGAATTAGATGGCTTTTGTATGACCAAGTCAATCCAAATCAAAACATTGAGAATGCTCTGATTAGTTACTTCTATGTCTTTAGGTATTCTTTCTTAGTGTGGGTTGACATAACGTTTGACTATAGGCTTTGGACAATGTCTTTTTCATGTACTCATATAATCTCAAATAATATGAGTAAGGGACTCATATGTCTGTGAGGTCTAGAGCACGAGAGTGTTGCTCTATCTCACTGTTGTGCTCCTTTAGGTGAAGGGTTAATGAATGTTTTCTCAAGGAATCTCCATGTTTCATTGCTTGTCACTTCCTTTGTTCATTCTAGTCTCCCCAGAGCATTATTGCTTATCACTTCCTTTGTTTGCTTCTAGTTTTCCCAGAAATAAAGCCAGTTTTACTATAGTACTCCCTTAGACTGAAATGAATTTCAATATCTTATGGCGGTAACAGACATTAACACCCAACAGAAAAATAAAGGGGGTAGTGCCAAGAAAAAAGCCATTGATGTACTAGTTTGTGATTGTTTGGTTGGACTAAAGAAAAAAGTAATATCTTGCCTAGATGCTTTAGCTTAAATGTCATCAGTCTTTGACTAATTCACCTATAGTATTGTAATTACCAATGATTTGAAAGTCCTATGTTAGTGCTTGGAACAAATTGTTTCATTTGTCTAATCAAGCAGACTAGTAGTAACATCATTCTTCCTGTCTTGGAAAAAAAATGTAGTGTGAGTGTTTTGAACCAACATGTTGGCTTTGACATTTGATAATCTTGAAAGTAATTTACTTGTACCACCTAACAAATATGAAGAATCTTCCACTCTCTCTTTGCAGGTTTATGTCATCAATGTTAATAAAAGTTGCCCGTGAACACAGCTCTGTAGTCGCAGTTGTTGGCAAGGGTCACCTTCCAGGAATCAAGAAGAACTGGAAGCAACCTATTGAGGTAATATACATTTCTTCTTGTTGACAATTTCAGTAAGACTTGGATATCCTCTGTTGTGCATCGCGAAATATATGAAAACAGAGCTTGATTGATTTTTCGTATTCACATAGTGTAAGACTCAATTTGAGCTTCTTACCCATAAAATTATTGAGAGGCTATTGTGTACTTATTTGCTGCCACAGGTTAAGGAACTACTATCAATACCGTCACCCAAACCTCTCATTTCTGTTGCGAAGATTGTGACAACCCTTGGAGTTGCAGTTGCAGGAGTGGCCATAATATCTGGCATTTACGTTTCAAGCAAGAAATAATCATCAGAGGTTTTAGATCCAACTGTCGGTAGGGCGTTGAATATGAACATCATCAAGGCTCTCTCTTGTGACTTTCAACATTTGAGGGTCATGAACTGTTACTACTTCTCTTATGCATTTTCAGCATTTGAAGGGAATCAGTACACAGATACAAGGAAATTGTCATTTTGCAAATTTTCCTGTGGTTACCTCAAATAGAATATCTGAACTCTAAAACAGGTGGATGCGGCACGAATAATTGGTTAAATATGGCAGAATGTTGATAACATGACAACATAAAGTGAAAAGAAGTTATATAAGTTGCGTTCCTTCATTTACCTGCTAAAAAACGTACATAATGAACTTCTGAATATTCAACAAATTCTGAGCCCACATGGCGGAGCTAGGAGGGTTAACGGAAGGTATTTCATTAGGACTAATTCAGCTATTGGATCTTTTTTTCTTTTAGAACCATTTGGCATTTGGTATACTAGTCCGATTAATTGCGCTTTAGGCAAATGATAAACACTTTATCCTAAAAGTGGTATCAAATTAAAGTCGATGCCATGGGTTCGATTTTCAAGAGCAACATGTTTAACGAACAAGTGTTGGATAACACCATACATCCTATCTATGGCAGACATGAGTGATGGGAGTTCGCATTTAATATCAACAAAAGTTGGTGTAGTACACACATTCAAGGTGTGTACGTAACTTTGCTTAATAATATCTTCTTCTCACCCACATCTCATTTGGTGAATATTTTGGTTTGATTTGCATATATTTATTTATGTGTTAATAGTCTTTCTTTTAACTACATAATAATTGGTTATCTTCACATAAAATGAGATACGAAAGAAATGATATTCCTATAATTCAATAGCAATTGATCAGACACGAGTGAACTTCTAACTGAGAAGGGGAACTAGAAGTTGTCTCAAAAGGACATTTTTATTAGTTACATACTTCAAGGAAACAAATTTACAACATATACAATAAAGGTTTCCCCACCATAATAAAAAGAACAGAAAAAAACAAATTATTCACCACAGTGATCCAATCCCCTTCATCGTAACAATCCCAAAAATTATTAAAATTTTGCAACAAAAAATAAGGCCAAATCAAAGTTCCTCTTAGTTTCGGAAGGCACAATGTTTTCGAATTTCCCCTGCTTTCCCAGTAAGGACTCCAATTTGTCCCATTTTCACCATTGATTCTCCAAAATCCTTGAAGAAAGTTGATCCATGTTGATTTAATTGAGATAACACATAATGTTTTGTTTGAGTATCTGTAAGAAGAGCTGCATCAGACGCGAATAACCCTCTTCTTTTGCTAACCATAGTATAATAATCAGTGTCGAAACTCTTGAAACTTCCAGGATCCATTTCAACGATTGTAGTCACATCTCCAGGCTTACATTTAATCTTCAAACGATTAATGTAGTTTTGATCCATGTTTGGATCCATGTCACCTTTACCAGTGAAATTGTACAAACGGCTCGAAAAGGAAAAACAATGTGACATCCCAATTGTGTGTCCTCCTATGGAGGAGAGGGGGGAAAAAGAATAAGATTGTCGTTCAAGGATAGTCAGTTGAACAAATATGTATATGAAAATTTGAACACTCGTAACGAAATTTACCTGATAGAACAACAAGGTCTTTAACATTTAGTCCCAATGCACCAAATGTAGTTTTGAGAGTAGTGAAGTTATCAAAAGGAGTTGGTAGATTTTTTGAGGCCTCTGAGAGAATTGAGACTCTTCCATCTCTTCTTCCTAATGGGACTGACCATGTTGGTCCATTTATCTGTATTACAACGAAATATGATATTTTATTTTGATCGGACTAAAAAAATAAATATGACACATAAATTGAAACGAATAGAGTAATTCGTTACCAGTGAAATAGCGTCACGGGCAGCTAAGGCTAAAATATCAGAGCAAGATACTATGCCAGGGCACTCTTTCTCTAAAGCAGATTTAGCAGCATCTATCACTTGAAATCCTCTTAGGCTTTGATTTGGAATTGCATCTTTCTCTGCTTTATTTCCTATTGTTGAATTTAGTAGCACTGAACCATCACATCCCTACAACAAAAAGGAGAAAAGAAATTAGTGTAAAAAAAAAAAACTATATTGACGGTGTATGTAGTCCACCTGTCTCAATTTATGTGACGTTTTTCATTTATCAAGAGTCAGTTTGACTAATTTTCGAGACTAATGCATTCAATAGTGGTGCTTACCCTAACAAAACAATCATGGAAGTGCATTCTCAACAAAGGGGCAGCCAAAGTAGGAGCAATAGAAATGTAGTGCTTTGTTGTTTCTTTGACAATTGCTTCCACATTTGGACATGTTTGCTTGTAGAATCCTACTTCCACACCTTCACAATTATTAGCAACAAAAAAGAGTTGAAGAATGAGAAATGAAAGAAATTTTAATGTTGCCATTATATTATGTTTTCTCTCAACCAAATCTCTATGTTGTTATTTGCTTGAAGGGCTGATTGGTAAACACAAATACATGGCCTATAAATAGGAAGCAAATTATGAAAACAATTAAATGGACAGAGCTGGCATATAATGGAAAGTTGATTTTATTATTTAGCAGTTAGCACCTTCTTAACAAAGCAATTTTTAATGTTAGTTCTTTCTAATTATATAAAGATCAGGTTAAGAGGAATATCAACTCTCTATTAAGTCAAAACAGAGTGGAGTTGTATTTGGTAGAAACCGGCTTATCCTTAAATAAAAGTATTCTTTCTTTAAAGCAGGTAGAGATCCTGTGATTGAATCTTACCACCATGTGCTTAGACAATGAAAAAAAATTCTTGTTGTGGATGCTTCAAATAAAACCCATTAGTAGTGTAATTAATAATTAATCACAAGTTCATGTAGAAATAGTACTCTATTTATCATTTTATTACATTTGTGGCCACTAAACCAAACTTACTATATTAAGTAATTAATGTCAAATGCATTAGGGGAATCTGCAAACTAAAATGTATGCTTTAGGTGAACATATATCTATGTCTGTTGTTCCTTATGTTGAGTTAATAAAATAAGCAGGTCATTAACACGCCCAAACCTAAATGGTTGTGTGGATTATGATTTTATGGCTGATTTTGCGACCCCTATAACCTCTACGCTTCAATACTTAATTAGCCGTTTTAGTAAAGAAAAATGAAAAATATTTTCTTTAGAAAAGACAAACTCCTTGAAAATAAGGAAAATGAGTTCTCTGATATAAAAGTAGGGAAAGCAAGTTGCATTGTCTCTGATGAACCAGCTAGATTACAGAGGCGGACCCACCCCTCTAGGTGGGGGTGCACGTGCACCTGTTAACTTTGAAAAAAATTATGCGTATATATGTTTATTTATTTTGAGAAACTGACAGAAATTAGGATATAATTAACAGTGCACCCACGAAGAGCAAAGGAGTTTCATTGAGTTGTTGGTACAATTCAAATGATCCACCCATGAGATATGGCTTCAAATCTGGCTAGAGTGTTTTTATTTTAAGTTTATTTTACACTCAATTTTGAGCTAAGCCCTAAGATAATATTGGTGCATCGAAGTCTTCAAATCGTGGGTTCTTCTCTGAGCTAGAAGATCGACTGCAAAATATTCTAAAAGGCAAGCAAGAGATACTTGGTACAACAGTAAGAACAGATGTTGTTGCTCAAATGCATGGAAGTGTTGGCATTGAGTGACCATTACTTGCATCACCACCAAAACCATGCTTTCTATATTTTGCAATTTGAAAGATCTTAAAGATACAAGTTTTATTTCCGTTTATCGTTCGAGATTTGATGGAAAAATTAACGGTTGTTGAATGCATGATGTGATCCGCGAACTCTGCTTGAGAGAAGCTCATTTCTTAGTAATATTTGTTTTTGTTAAGAGAAAACACTTAAAAGAGAGACAATTCTAATCATGTGCATCCATGCTTAGTAAAGCAAAACAAACAATTTTATTAATTACAACATATACATAAAGGTTTCCCCACCATAGTACATAACAATTCAAAAATTATTAAAATCTTGAAAGAGAAAAAATATAGCTTATCAAAGTTTCTCTTAGTTTCTGAAACCACAATGTTTTCGAATTTCCCCTGCTCTCCCCGTAAGGATTCCTATTTGTCCCATTTTCACCATCGATTCACCAAAATCCTTGAAGAAAGTTGATCCATGTGGATTTAATTGAGATAACACATAATGTTTTGTTTGAGTATCTGTAAGAAGAGCTGCATCAGACGCGAACAACCCTCTTCTTTTGCTAACCATAGTGTAATAATCGGTGTCGAAACTCTTGAAACTTCCAGGATCCATTTCAACAATTGTAGTCACGTCTGTAGGCCTACATTTGATCTTCAAACGATTAATGTAGTTTTGGTCCATGTTTGGATCCATGTCACCTTTGCCAGTGAAATTGTACAAACGACTTGAAAAGGAAAAACAATGTGACATCCCAATTGTGTGTCCTCCTATGAAGGAGAGGGGAAAAAAAGAGTAAGATTGTCGTCCAAGGGTACTCAGTTGAACAAATATGTATATGAAAATTTGAACACTCGTAACGAAATTTACCTGATAGAACAACAAGGTCTTTAACATTTAGTCCCAATGCACCAAATGTAGTTTTGAGAGTAGTGAAGTTATCAAAAGGAGTTGGTAGGTTTTTTGAGGCCTCTGAGAGAATTGAGACTCTTCCATCTCTTCTTCCTAAGGGGACTGACCATGTTGGTCCATTTATCTGTATTAAAACGAAATATGACATTTTATTTTGATCGGACCTGAAAAAAAAATATGATACATAAATTGAGACGTATAGAGTAATTAGTTACCAGTGAAACAGCGTCACGAGCAGCTAAGGCTAAAATATCAGAGCAAGATACAATGCCAGGACACTCTTTCTCTAAAGCAGATTTAGCAGCATCTATCACTTGAAATCCTCTTAGGCTTTGATTTGGAATTGCATCTTTCTCTGCTTTATTTCCTTTTGTTGAATTTAGTAGCACTGAACCATCACATCCCTACAAAAAAAGAATTAGTGTTAAAAAAAAATAGCTATATTGACGGTGTATGTATTCCATCTGTATCAATTTATGTGGCATTTTTCGTTTATCAAGAGTCAATCTGACTAATCTTCGAGACTAATGCATTAAATGATGTTACTTACCCTAACAAAACAATCATGAAAATGCATTCTTAACAAAGGGGCAGCCAAAGTAGGAGCAATAGAAATGTAGTGCTTTGTTGTTTCTTTAACAATGGCTTCCACATTTGGACATGTTTTCTTATAGAATCCTACTTCCACACCTTCACAATTATTAACAATCAAAAAAAGTTGAAGAATGAGAAATGAAAGAAATTTTAATGTTGCCATTATATTATTTTTGTGGAGAAAATTAAAATCTTGAAGTGATTTATGATTGGAACACACAAATGCATGCTCTTTAAATAGGAAACAAATTATGATATCAATCCTTTGATTTATTAAAATGGTAGAGCTAGTAATGGAGAGTTGATTTTAAATATTTAGTAGTTAGCACCTTCTAAGCTAAGAACTTTTTTTTTTTTTAATGTTAGTTCTTTTTGCTAATATATAATGTAGTATTTCGATCGTGAAAATATCAGTTTAGGAGACTTATGAATTTTTTTAACTAGCGAAAGTGAATTTGTAATAATTATGACTCATATTATCTGTCATTGAAATCCTCATGAAATGGATGAATTCTCTTTGTTTACGGTCTAGATATCCTTTAGAAAATGCAAGAGGGACTAGTACTGTTGATTTATTAATTAAATTGTTTTATCACTTGACCATATATGTTTTTTGATAAAATATTTCTTTCGTTTTTATTTAAACTCTTCAATTGTGATTTCGCACTTCAAAACTCGACGGATTCCCTAAAAAAATCGAGGGTCTCTGTTGGTTTTCCTTAAAGAAAAGTATAATTTTCACGCATTTTTATGCGAAAAAAACCCGATGAACATTCATCAACATTCCCTGGTTTTTTTGGATCGATTGTATCCGTCGATTTTTCATTATTACTAATTTAATTGTGTTACTTATTTTAGCCATTGAAAGGGAGTCTTGAAATAACGGTAAAATTATCTTTGTCTGAACTACAGGTCACAGATTCAACCTGTGGAGTCATTGTTATCTAATCACACTACGCTAACTAAGATGCTTTGTTCACCAAACCTTTTTTATTAAAAAAAACACATACTTATTTTAGGCATCATAACATGCATTATTCTACATTGCTACTCTTAACAACTAAAGAACTAGTTTACATACATACCAACTCTCAACTCTATCCATGATTCCATATACACTAATGTACCTAAACTATTATTCTTTTTTTTTTCAAATATTTAATTTGTATTTCAATGTATTGTTGACTTCATTTATATTAGTTAGTCATAATCTTATCATTCCAGCTTTTAACTCATACGAGTTGTATTTCCTTATGACTACTATAATAGTAGACGTACAATTCACATACAACATAACCTATCGATGCATGCATGATTCTGACACGCTCAAAACTAGACATTTGGAATTTAGCTCGAATATCATTTTGAAACATTAAGACTTTAAATTTCCCTGTAAATAAGCTCAAGTGAGAAGGATTTTCCGAAGTCATATAAGAAAAGTACAACTCATACACTTAACCAATGTGAGATTCTAATATAACGAAAGTTTGGAATATTAGAAATGTTCTAATTATAACCATATCCTAATTAAGTATTGAAGAGTGTATAAAAGCAATGATATACATGTATATTATTAGTATTTTAGTTTGCAGGAGAAAAATAATGGAGTGGGTTGCAGATTCCCCTAATGCATTTGACATCAACTAACTTAGAGGAAACAAAAAATCAACACTACCCATATACCAAATTTATTTACAATTTTAATATTAGTAAGTTCGGTTTGGTATACGCGATCCCAAAGTAATAAAATGATATACAGAGTATCACTACATGAATAAACATGGTTAAAGATAGAACTTTCCTTTAATACACCAAATCAAACAATGGATAAAAAATAAGCACAACGTAACATAACTAATCTCAACATTACTAATCAATATTCCTCTTAATCTTATTTTTATATTGTTCACAAGAACATTAAAAATTGCTTAGTTAAGAAGGTGCTAACTACTAAATAATAAAATCAACTTTCAATTATATGTCATATCTACCCTTCAAACAAATCAAAGAATTGATATGCATCACCATCTACTTAATTCCTATATAAAGGCCATGAATTTTTGTTCTCAAATCATCCCTTTCAAGCAAATAACAACATAAACATTTAGTTGAGAAAAAAGAAATTAAAAATTAATGGCAACATTAAAATTTCTTTCATTTCTCATTCTTCAACTCTTTTTGATTGCTAATAATTGTGAAGGTGTGGAAGTAGGATTCTACAAGAAAACATGTCCAAATGTGGAAGAAATTGTCAAAGAAACAACAAAACACTACATTTCTATTGCTCCTACTTTGGCTGCCCCTTTGTTAAGAATGCACTTTCATGATTGTTTTGTTAGGGTAAGCAACACCATTTAATGTATTAGTCTCGAAGATTAGTCAAACTGACTCCTGATAAGCAAAAAATGTCACATAAATTGAGACAGATGTAGTACATAGACCGTCAATATATTTATTTTATTTTTACATTTATTTTTTTATAGGGATGTGATGGTTCAGTGCTACTAAATTCAACAAAAGGAAATCAAGCAGAGAAAGATGCAATTCCAAATCAAAGCTTAAGAGGATTTCAAGTGATAGATGCTGCTAAATCTGTTTTAGAGAAAGAGTGCCCTGGCGTTGTATCTTGCTCTGATATTTTAGCCTTAGCCGCTCGTGATGCTGTTTCACTGGTAACTAACTACTCTGTCTGTCCCAATTTATGTGTCATATTTTTTTTTTAGTCCGATCAAAATAAAATGTCATATTTCATTGTAATACAGATAAATGGACCAACATGGCCAGTCCCCTTAGGTAGAAGAGATGGAAGAGTCTCAATTCTTTCAGAGGCCTCGAAAAACCTACCAACTCCTTTTGATAACTTCACTACTCTCAAAACTACATTTGGTGCATTGGGACTAAATGTTAAAGACCTTGTTGTTCTATCAGGTAAATTTCGTTACGAGTGTTCAAATTTTCATATACATATTTGTTCAACTGACTACCCTTGGACAACAATCTTACTCTTTTTTCCCACTCTCCTTCATAGGAGGACACACAATTGGGATGTCACATTGTTTTTCCTTTTCGAGCCGTTTGTATAATTTCACTGGCAAAGGCGATATGGATCCAAACATGGATCAAAACTACATTAATCGTTTGAAGATCAAATGTAAAACTGGAGATGTGACTACAATTGTTGAAATGGATCCTGGAAGTTTCAAGAGTTTCGACACTGATTATTACACTATGGTTAGTAAAAGAAGAGGATTGTTCGCGTCTGATGCAGCTCTTCTTACAAATACACAAACAAAACATTATGTGTTATCTCAATTAAATCAACATGGATCAACTTTCTTCAAGGATTTTGGTGAATCGATGGTTAAAATGGGACAAATTGGAGTCCTTACTGGAAAAGCAGGGGAAATTCGAAAACATTGTGCCTTCAGAAACTAAGAAAAAACTTTGATGAGTTATTTTTCTTGCAAGATTTTAATAATTTTTGAATTGTTATGTTGAAGGGAATGAATAATTTGTTTTTTTTCTGTTCTTATTAATTAATGTACTATGGTGGGGAAACCTTTATTGTATATGTTGTAAATTTGTTTGGCTAAGCATGTAATTAATAAAAATGTCCTTGAGCTTTACCAAGCATTCATGCACATTAGGGGTCTACATCACCAAGTTAGTTCGGATTTTTAAAATATCAAATCAAACCATTTGTATCGGGTTAAAAATATGTAAACCAAACCAAATCAATAATAATCGGAGGTTTTCAACCTTGGGTTTTTTCGGGCTTTTTTGGTAAGGACTAAAAGCCTGTTTTCTTTTCGTGATTTTAGAAAAATTGTTGATACGATACAATTTTTTATGGTTGCAATGGAATATGAGCATAAAGCCTCTTTTCAACTGTGATTACAACTAATCTAATAGACTAGTACATTAGAGAAATTGATGAAAGTAAAATAATGGCTTAAACAATTTACATAGTCAAAATATTGTCGTCAAAAGTTAATATGAGTTGTTTACATTTAAATCTTTAAATTCTACACCATCATTATTTACAACTTAGGACCTTGTACCTAGAAGAACAAAACATTGCTGAAGTGAGATCTTCTATATATATTTCCCAAAATACCATAGCCTTCATCTGCAAAATAAAACCGTAAACCGAACATTATGGGTTCGGTAGGAGGGAAATTTTTTTTTTTCGAAAATGTTTTCTTGACAAATAAGTTGGTTTCTAACTTAATTATTTTCTCATGGTTGGTTGGTTAATGGGAAATATTTTCTAGTGTATGATTGGTGAATGAAAAACATTTCTTAGAAAAAATGTTTTATTTTTGGCTAGAGACTAGAGAGTGAAAAATATTTTTTTAGGAAAATAGTATTTTCCTAACCCGAGACCAAACCCCGACCCGACCCTGACCCAAGACCTGACCTCGACCCTTACTCAAGACTTGACCCCAACCTCAACTCGAGACCTGATCCCGATCCTAACCCTAATCCGAGACTTGACCCGACCCGATTTGGATCCGAGACCCTAACCCCGACCTAGACCCGAAACCTAAGACCCAAACTTAACCCCGACTCGAGACCTCAACCCTACCCTGACCCCATACCCGATCCCTACCTTGACCCGAGACCCGATCTCGAATCCCAACCCCAAGATCTGACTCGTTCAAACTTTTGAATCAGGATCCGACATGAGAACCCCAACTCCAACTCCCAACTCTGGTCTTGACTTCCAAATCGGGACCCAACCTTGACTCGAGACCCAAACCCCACTCCCCTCCTAGTTCCTAACATCCAAATTAGGACCTGACTTTCGATCTGGGACTTTACTGCCGAACTTTGATCCAGCCTTGACATCGATACTTGAACTTCAATTTCTGAAGCCTGATCCAACATTTACACCAAAATCATGACTCAATTTCGAATCGGACCTAACCCCGACGCTTAATCAGGGACCCAACTTTTGAAATGGGATTCAACTTCCACATCCGACCTCGACGATATCAATTCAGAACTCAAACCCGACACCTGACATGAGACATGACCTTGACTCTCAACCCAAAATCTGACTCCGACACCCGACTTAAAACCCTATCCCAACCCCTGATTCGGGACCCTACATCGACACCAAACTCGGAATTTGACTTTTAATCCTAACTCGAGATCCGACCCCAACTCAATCCAGAACTCAAAAGTTGAGTCTCAATTGAGGACACTTTTGAGGACATCGTGCGTCATTTCTTGCCATTTGACACCCTAAGTAGAGGAGAGTGTATAAAACTAAGAAGCAAAGTTGGGAATTAATAAACACAGACATACATGTATATGATTAGTATTTACATTTTAGTTTGCAAGGGACTGATTAGGGAGTGGGTTGCAGATTCCCCTAATGCATTTGACATCAATAACTTAATATTGTAAGTTGGTTTAGTGGTCACAAAAGTAATAAAATGATAAATAGAGTAATATTTCTATTAGAACTTGTGGTTAATTATTAATCACACTACTAATGGGTTTTATTTGAAGCATCCACAACAAGAATTTTTTTTCATTGACTAAGCACAAGCTGGTAAGATTTGATCTCAGGATTTCTACCTGCTTTAAAGAGAGAATACTTTTACTTAAGGATAAACTGGTCTCTACCAAATACGACTCCACTCTATTTTGACTTAATAGAGAGTTGATATTCCTCTTAACCTTATCTTTATATAATTAGGAAGAACTAACATTAAAAATTGCTTAGTTAAGAAGGTGCTAACTGCTAAATAATAAAATCAACTTTCCATTATATGCCAGCTCTGTCCATTTAATTGTTTTCATAATTTGCTTCCTATTTAAAGGCCATGTATTTGCGTTTACCAATCATCCCTTCAAGCAAGTAACAACACAGAGATTTGGTTAAGAGAAAAAAATAATATAATGGCAACATTAAAATTTCTTTCATTTCTCATTCTTCAACTTTTTTTGATTGCTAATAATTGTGAAGGTGTGGAAGTAGGATTCTATAAGAAAACATGTCCAAATGTGGAAGCAATTGTCAAAGAAACAACAAAGCACTACATTTCTATTGCTCCTACTTTGGCTGCCCCTTTGTTAAGAATGCACTTTCATGATTGTTTTGTTAGGGTAAGCAACACCATTTAGTGCATTAGTCTCGAAGATTAGTCATATTGACTCTTGATATGCGAAAAATGTCACATAAATTGAAACAGATGGAGTACAAGTTTTGTTTTTTTACACTATTTTTTTTTTGTAGGGATGTGATGGTTCAGTGCTACTAAATTCAACAAAAGGAAATAAAGCAGAGAAAGATGCAATTCCAAATCAAAGCTTAAGAGGATTTCAAGTGATAGATGCTGCTAAATCTGCTTTAGAGAAAGAGTGCCCTGGCGTTGTATCTTGCTCTGATATTTTAGCCTTAGCCGCTCGTGATGCTGTTTCACTGGTAACTAACTACTCTGTCTGTCCCAATTTATGTGTCATATTTTTTTTTTTAGTCCGATCAAAATAAAATGTCATATTTCGTTTCAATACAGATAGATGGACCAACATGGCCAGTCCCCTTAGGTAGAAGAGATGGAAGAGTCTCAATTCTTTCAGAGGCCTCGAAAAACCTACCAACTCCTTTTGATAACTTCACTACTCTCAAAACTACATTTGGTGCATTGGGACTAAATGTTAAAGACCTTGTTGTTCTATCAGGTAAATTTCGTTACGAGTGTTCAAATTTTCATATACATATTTGTTCAACTGACTACCCTTGGACGACAATCTTACTCTTTTTTCCCACTCTCCTTCATAGGAGGACACACAATTGGGATGTCACATTGTTTTTCCTTTTCGAGCCGTTTGTATAATTTCACTGGCAAAGGCGATATGGATCCAAACATGGATCAAAACTACATTAAT
>JAJOOE010022114.1:0-16850 GCA_036250405.1 Solanum raphanifolium | reverse complement strand
CACCTAAATAGTTAATAAATTAATTATTTAATTATTTAACTATTACGACAACCGTAGTCGGCATTATTAAATTAATAAATTATTATTTTATTAGTGTTCCGATTACAGTAGTCGGCACTTCAATTACTTTAATGGTTGGGTTTTAATTTATATATTGTGACTATGGTAGTCGGCAAATTCCGACTGTTGTAGTCGGCAAGTATTTTCCGACGCTCAATCTGCCGACTACTCAAAAGTAGTCAAAAAGTCGTCGGCAAACTCCATTTTCCGACTACATTCCGATCAATTTTGCAGTCGGCAAACGATGAAATTCTAGTAGTGAAACTTGATCTTGATATGCTTAGTTCAACCATGAAACACTGGATTTTTGAGATTGAAACTGCTGAACTATTGTCACACATGATCTTGGTAGCTTCTGTTTGTTCATGGCCCAAGTCCTTTAACATTTTCCTTAGGATTGAGTTTTGTCTTGAAAATCTATTTTACACCAATCACCTTGCGATTTCTAGGTCTGTCCACAAGCTGCCAGGTTCCGTTCTTCTCGATCATGTCTAGTTCATCTTGCATAGCTCTCCTCCATGCCTGAGAGTCTTGTGCTTTAGCATAGCTTCTTGGTTCAGAGGTAACCAAGTTACATCGCTGATAGACATCTTTTAAGGATCGAGTTCCCATCACTGGTACATCATCCACTAGTTCATCTTCTGAAAGTTGAGGCCGCTCTTTTGAAAATAAATCGGAATAAGAGGTCTTCTGATTTTTCCAATCCCAACCAGCTGTTTCATCAAACTTCACTTCTCGGCTGAGAATTAGTTTTTTTGATTTCAAACAGAAAATCCTGTAACATTTAGATGAACTATAGCCCATAAATATGCCTTTATGAGCCTTGTTGTCCACCTTAGTCCTTTTTGTTTTTGGAACTCGATAATAACATATACACCCAAAGATTCTGAGATGGTGTACTGATGGTTTGTTCCCACACCAAGCTTCATATGGAGTCAAGTCTTGCAAGGCCTTAGTCGGCAATCTGTTCAGTAAATATACAGAGGTATTGACTGCCTCCGCCCAAAACTGATTTGGGATCTTTCTTTCGAGCAAAAGACATCTGACTATCTCCATTACTGTCATGTTCTTCCTTTCAAACACGCCATTTTGTTATGGAGTGTATGGTAATGTCAATTGACGTTCAATACCTGTGCTATAACAAATCTCCACAAACTGAAAAGAAGTATATTCTCCTCCATTGTCAGACCTTAAAGCCTTAATACTAAGATTACATTGATTTTCTACTAAAGCTTTAAATTGTTTAAAAACATCAAAGACTTCACTCTTCAGTCTAATGAAATAAACCCAACACATTCTGATGTAGTCATCAATAAAAGGAGAAAGTATTTGTTACCACTCAATGAATCTGTTTTCATTGGGCTGCAAACATCCGTATGAATGAGCTGAAGTTTCTGGTTAGCTCTCCATACTTGATTTGCTTGAAATTACAATTTTGTTTGCTTTCCCTGTTGGCAAGTTTCACAAACTTGAGCGTTAGAAAGAAATTCCGCATATTTTCCACTAGCTCCTTCTTTTTCATCTCTGCGATGCTTCTCAGATTGAAGTGACCAAACCTTTTGTGCCATAGGTTTGTATATGTTTGTGAAGTAATAGTGTAAGCCTGCTCAGTTATTTTCTCCCAATCAACTGAAAACATTTTGTTGCTCATCTTGACATAAAATAATTCTACTCCAGAAGGGTCAGAAACAACACATTCACGCTTCTTAAAATGCAGAGAATAATTATTTTCAAGCATTTGTCCAACACTCAACAAATTTTGACTCATATCAGGTGTGTACAAAACATCAGTAATAGTTTTGATACCTGCTATTGTTGAGCTAGACACTGTACCTCTGCCTTTGACTTCTACTGCCTCACCGTTTCCTACTTTTACTTTAGATTTGTAAGTATCATCGAGGAATTTGAACATTTCAGCATCATTGCACAAGTGATTTGTGCAACCACTGTCAAGAAGCCATGAATCAGAGGATTCATTGATTGAAAAGTATGAAACTGCAAAGAGTTGCTCATCATGTGTATCTGCAGCTTCTGTTACTTGTGCTTGCAAAGAACAAGAGGCCTTTGCTCTTGATTTGCAGACCTTGGATATGTGCCCCATCTACTTACAGTTGCCGCATATAGCATCGACTCTCCACCAACAGTACTTCTCCAAATGTGTAGTTCTTTTACAATGTTTGCACGGAAGGAACTTCTTCTTCACATCTCCACTATTGTATCCTCCATCATGCTTGCCCTTATTATTTTGGTTGACCTGTTGCTTTCCTTTACCAAATATTTGTTTTTGTACAGAGAAAGTTCCTTCAGTGAACTTGTCCCGTCTCATAGTCCTCCTCTGCTCTTGTGCTTGAAGAGCACTCATTAGTTCACCTAATAAAAGTTTTCCCAGGTCCTTGGATTCTTCGAGAGAGGAAATCTTAGATTCAAACCTCTCAGGAAGAGTCACAAGAACTTTCTCCACAATTCCTTTGTCTGTAAATTCTTCACCAAGAAGTCTAATGTTATTAACAATTAAGGAGATTTGATCAGCATACTTACTGATTGTTTCATCGTCCTGCATATTCAAGCACTCAAACTCTCTTTTCAGGTTTAACACTTGCATTTGATGTGTTCTATCGCTGCTTTGATATTCTTCTTTTAACCTATCCCAAACCTCTTTTGCTGTTTTGCAAGCCATAATTCTATAAAACACAGAATCTGCCACAGCATTCTGCATAAGCGACTTGGTTTTAGATTTCTTTGCCTTCTCTTCGTTGTTGGATTTGATTTGAGCCAAGGTAGGATTTGCTGGTAGAGCAGCAAGTGGTTTATCTTCCGTCACAGTTTCCCAAAGTTCATAGGCTTCCAGAAAAGCTTGCATCTTCACAGACCAGATTTGATAATTTTCACCAGTGAAAGTGAATGGTGGATTTAAAGGTAGGTTGTTGGATGCCATTTGTGTTGTAGGTTAAAACTTTATGGTCCTGTAAGATCAACTAGAGGCTCTGATGCCACTGTTAGAACAAAAATACTCAAGAAACTGATTTGAAGAATAAAAATTGAGTGAACTTATGAAATTCTAGCTTTATATTAATTTGCATAAGATCTGAATTTATACAAGGAAAAACCTAACCATTGTCATCTAGTAGCCACTTACAAAGTGGATGTTAAAACTAAATAAGAACATGTGTCACTAACAACCATAAAAGGGGCCACTAACTTCAGAAAGTTGAGCAACTAAAGTTGACTAAGTCTAGCTAGAAAATAGGAATCACTAAACTGAAATAAGTAAAAAACAGTAAAAATAATAAGCTGGAAAAAATGCCAATTGTCTAACAATCCTCCTTGGCATTTTTGTGGCAAACACCAATTCGTTGCCTCAGATCTTCAAACCTTTCCTTTGGTAATGACTTAGTGAAAATGTCAGCTAGCTGGTTCTCGTTTGAACAATCTACTCCGTTTTCCAGAGTCTCGAGGTGATTCCATACGAACAATTTATCTTCTCATATCTCGCACTAGATCATGCATCACCAAATAACGTCAATCCCTTTGGAGCAATTCCTTTGGACTAAGGTTGAAATTACACTTTCAGAGTAAAAACCACACGCATTTAATGTTTTGATAACTTCATCCTCAAAAAATCCATGGAAGGCACACACGATATCAAGGAAAACACTCTGAGTATCACAATTAAGTCCGTCAAATCTTATCTTGAGGATCTTTTGAATATCACAATGAGGAATTGCTCTTAGTTTTTTGAACTCGTATCTCCATTCTTCTACGGATCTCCCTTGTAAATGTGACCCCAATGTCACAAGAGCTAACGGTAACCCACCTGAATATTTGATTATGCTTTGTGCAAGATTAACATATTCTTGTAGCGGAGAAGGATTACTAAAAGCATGACAAGAAAAAAGTTGTTGAGCATCATCTTGATTTAAAAGTTTTGCCTTGTATCTCTCATTTTCTCTAATTCGAGCTAGCAAATGGTTGTCCCGGGTTGTAATAATTATTAAACTACCAGAACCAAACCAACTTCTTTCTCTTGTTAAGGATTCTAATTGACTCATATGATCCACGTCATCAAGAATAATTAGAGCCTTCTTTGACCCAAGTCTTGCTTTTATTAGATTGATGCCTTCAGCAACACTGCTAACTTTGACGTCCTTAGTTTTGAGAATTCGATTTAGTAGTTTTTCTTGTAACTTGACTAAACCAAATGCGTCAGCTTCTGATCTAACGTCTGAAAGGAAGCAACTACCATCAAATTGTCGAAATATTTGATTGTAGATAGCTTTAGCCAGAGTTGTTTTCCCTATTCCACCTACACCATATATACCAACCATACGAACTTCATCTACACATCCTTTTTAGAGTAACAACTCTATATCTTCGACACGAGAAGCTACTCCAACAGGGTGCCAAGCAACATCTAGAGGTGTCTGGTTTACCTCTTGTAGAACATGTTTTACAATACTTTCAATAAATTTTGATTCATGTCTGCATATTAGCAAAAACAAAAGTTAGAAGAAAAAAAAAACTTTGATATTTGAAAAAAAAAATTGTTATCCAACTTATGACTTTTGACTGATAAGTAATCTATACCATATAGTACTTATAAGTCAGTTTGACCAGTTTATAAATATTACCCGTCAACAACATCATCCAGATAAATTTGCATCTTCAGTAAGTGAATCCGTCCATTTTTTCATTCTCTCAACCTCGAATGATCGTTCCATAAGCATAGCCAAAGCTTCACCAAAGTATCCGGTTTGCTTGCGTACATGAGAAGGATGAACATCATAGAAGATAGGCAAAACTATTTGCTTTAACTTCTCTTTGCATTGGAGAATATTAACAAGTTCATCAAGACACCAACTAGATGAAGCATAAATTTTTGAGAAAACAACAATGGAAACTCTAGACTCTTCAATTGCTTTCTCAAGTTATGTTGAAATCACCTTGCCTTTTCTTAACTCCTTGTCATCTATGAAGGTATTAATTCTGACTTGACTTAATCTAGAATAAAGATGACCTATGAAGGTTTTTCAAGTATCTTCACCTCTGAAACTGAGAAACACATCATAAGAGAAGTTGGAAGAAGTAGTTGATGATTCTCCTACAACAAATTGAGTATTCATATTTGATGACTAATATATGGAAGAATGAGTGGCTATATATATATAATATACCATGCACAAGCTATGGTTTCTTTTTGGAAACTAAACCAATGCTATATATTCTTTAATTTATTTTTTCGCGATCGTTTATATAATTTCAGAAATCTTTCCTCAGATTTGATTTTAGAACACTAATATTTCTTATAGTTAAAAGATATTTTGTCTAACTTCATTACACTTATTGTGATATGTAAGTGTACTATCCGAAATCACAAAAAAGATTATTGTTTTGCCGCTAAAAATATATATTTAGGGGCAATTAAGTTATTTCAGTTAATTAATTGTCAATCATTTTTGATATAGTGTTCCTAGACTTCACTTGTAGAATTATATTTAGTATGTTATTGTTGAAACAATAGGTATACAAAAGTAAGACTTCACTTTTAAAAAATTGATTCTTTACCTTTTGTCTCATCTTTAATTTATTTAAGACTTAAATGATAAAAAGTAAGATTCTTTCTTCCTTAAAAATTGAAAGTTCATCTCTCCCCATAATTATGATGATGTTACGCTTGGTGTCATAGTCTTTTAATAATGGAATTGAAAACATCAATTTGTTCTCAATTCACGAGTTGGATTAAACTTTTGTTTTTTGTCAAGTTATCATAATCACAGTACATTTTTTTACATGATCGGTTAAAAAAACTTTCCTTTGTAATTATTTTTTAAAATATCGAATCAAAAAGTATCACATAAATCATAACGATAATTATTTAAAAGAAAAACACTTTGTATTAATAGTAAAAACTAGGAAACTTTCTAGTAATTAAACTAACTACTAGTTTATTGCAACTATTAAACAACTAATAAAACTAACTAGATCACTCTTACTCCACCATTGGTCCTATACAATCATATATAACATAGAGGCAAATTCAGAACTTAAAATTTATGAATTCTTATAGAAAAATAAAAAAATTATGAACGATAATAATTGAGTTCATAATCAAATTATAATAATTACTTAATGATTTTCTTAGTACATATAAATAATATGAATAAAATCTATTGATCACACTAACCTCTCTATAGTGTGGCAGGTAAAATCAGCAATTTTGATCCAAATTGAACTTTGTATTTATGAGAATTGATTTGTTTGTTATGTGTAAAAAAAATATCAAGAACCCGAACAATAAATGCTTTTTATAAAATGCAGAACCTAAAAATGCAAAATCGAAATGGCAGTAGTAGTCATAGTATTCGGAACAAAGAAAAGCAAGGGAATAACAAACCATATCTTCTGCTCCAACTTCATTTTCTTATAATATTATCAGAATGCCAACCAAATATTGATTTTGTGCTCTATCTTCACTGTGGAAAAAAATTAAATGTAATTTATTTATGCAGTTTTTTAATCTTCCAGCGGTCCCATTTTTCTATAGATTGAATTATCTTTAATATTTTATGACAAAATACTGTAAAGTGGCGTATGACTGTATGGCATATATACCATTTGTATATTCCTCAAAATCATGATAATACCATTTGTTTCTAACTTTTGAATTGTACTAATTGAATAGATTAATTGTACAATATACTTTTGTTTAGTTCAAAATTTTCCTCTTTGTACTTTAAGCTTTGGTGTCTATTGTTTTCCACATTTTATGAGGTGTTAGGACTAGAAAAAAGGCATAATACATAAATATACATTCAAACTCGGTCTTAGTTGGAGTGATCATTTAGACACCTCCAAAATTTATGTGTCACGTCAGTATAGGGTGTCCATGAGACACATTAAAAATGAGTTGAAGTGTTTAGCTGTTAGTTGAGATGTCTAGATGTACACTTTCAATTAGTTACGCTTGCGAAATTTTAATTGGATGACAAAACTAGGATCGAAGTTTCGAGTGTTTGGCATCTGACAGACGAAAAAAAAAAATCTAAATGAAAAATACTTTTTAGCAAATCAGCTTGTAGTTGGATGAGAATTTTGAATTATACAGATTGATAGTAGTGTCTAAGGTGTTATATACAAATACTTTAAGAACAAACTTTTTTCTTACATAACAAACACATGAAAATAAGTAAGAAACCTACTTATTCTCCGGAAAAACATTTCCAAAAAGACATTTTAGAGGTCCATGGCTTATTTCTAGGAGACACGTTTTCCATTGTACCGAACACACTCTCAGAACTTTGCTCGTTGATACCCACTGTTACGGACCTTGCTTGTGGAATTTCATTGGATGTGTTGTTGTTGTTTGAGTTGATATGCCCTGCTGAAAGTCTTTGTGGGTAGGAGGGAGTATAAGAATGATCCACAACTCCCGGCAAAGATATAACATTACCATGTTGGTCCAAGTATAACAAATGGATCCCTATTTTCTTTACTGTGCCTCTGCCAGTTTCATTCTCTACCCTTATCTGTTCCCCGCCTTTGATGTTCAGGTCTTTAAAAGGTCTATCATTTGAGTAAGATAAGTAATTTACACATGATACTTCTCCTTGACTGTCAAATCTTTCAAAATACAAAAACCACGGTAAAACTGAACACTTTCTATGGGCAACAGTAACAATGAAGTGGTCAAGCTCACGTACATCGCAAAGGCGGCAAACAAACCAGAGAACCATTCCTAAGAACTTGTTATTATGTACTGTGGGCATAGTCAAACAGATAGATGGAGCTGTTACTTTATTGCTGCACCAATCTGGAATCTCATTGCTTTCGAGAATAATTCGTAATGACAGCTTCATCAGACAAATTAAGACACAATTAGATCATTAATTATTAATGTGATACAAGAGAGAGATCAGAGAGGGAGAGGGACTAACCTTCCACACTTCATGTTTTCTAGACGAAATTGATAGAGCACGGGCACTAAAGAAGCCTTCTTTGAATGGATTCTGCAGACAAGTACAATTAATCATTTCCATCTTCTGTATTGAAGGGAGGTTGTCCAACCCTGTAATCTTGACCAGTTTTTGGCAATTCCTAAGTTCAAGATAGCTAAGGTACTCTAAATTTGATATTGACGGGAGTGTTTGAAGGTTCTCACAATCATTCAAAAACAAGAACACCAACAATGGTAACTTGGAAAAATCAAAGGGTAGATAGAGGAAACTGTTGCCGCTCAAATCTAAATGACGTAAGTTGGATAATTTCCCAATATCCTTAGGAATATCAACCTCAGTGAAACCACAATATCGAAGCTTTAACGTCGAAATAAAAATTGGCAAGGATTCTATGCGGCGGACTCTTCTTTGAGAAAAACTCCTTTTGGCCTCTAAGTATAGACATTCGATTTCCAAATCTCCAAGTTTTCCTAGCATTTCAACAGATCCAGGCAATTGTTTTATACCTGTATGACGTGCATCAAGAACTATTAGGCTTTGCATATCTCCAATGTCAACTGGCAGTGTTTGTAAAGATGAGCAGAAAGTAATGTCCAAGTATACAAGGGATTTTAGCTGGCATATGCTGCTCGGAAGATCCGTAATCTTTTTGCAACCACGCAATTGCAGATCAATTAGTCTGTCCAAATTTCCTATTGATGGATGGATCTCCTTCAGACTTGAGCAATTCTGAAGCCTCAAAATCTCGAGACTTCTTGAACCCTTGAAGTTTGGAGTTCTTCTGAGACGCTTGCAATCAGAGAGATCCAGCTTTTTCAAATTTCTACAATACTAAAAGTAAACAAAATAATATTGTTTCAATAATTAGATTTTCTTTCTCTTAAACATTACACATAAAATTGCAGAATTGAGTAACGAACCTGCAAATTCAAACCAAATTCTTGGATATTGCTCCCGTTCATATTCAGAAATACAAGTTTCTCAGATGGAAAATTTGATGGTATACATTTTAAAGGACATCCTTTCCAAGACAGCCATATGAGCTCCTTGGACAATAGCTCAAAATCTCCACTAATATGTAAGTCGTCAATTTTAAGCACCCTAAGATTTATCATTTTCTGAAATGCTTTGGTGCTTAGCTTCACACTCTTTAATGCTTGTCGTTCTACCACCAATATTTCTACTTTCTTAGAACCCTGCAATTTAGTAAAAAGAAAAGTACTATAAGACCATGTTTAAGTATGACAACTTAAGAAAGAGAAATGCTTTATACAAATTGAAGGTCAAACAAAGAGAATAAATTATTTACCAATAAAAATAAATTTACACATTATATCCAACTAAAGGATATTTATTTGATAATTTTGTCTTTGATAGTTTGAGTGTTTAGACTTCAGTACTATAGCTTTGATAGTGTTCATTTCAAGTACAGAATGGTTCAAACATCTAGATATACTTACTAGCCGGAGAAGATTTAAGCACAAATGCATAAATTATAAGCAAATGTATATCAATATAAATGAAAAAAAGAAGAAGTATAAACAAGATAAAGATAATGAATTTTACTGACTTTATTTCCTTGTAGAACATCAATGACTTCTTGAGGGTTGAACAATCTACTCCGTTTTCCAGGGTCTTGAGATTCCATGCGAACGATTTCTCTTCCCATATCCCGCACTAGATCATGCATCACCAAACTACCCCTTTGGACCAAGTTCCTTTGGACTAAGGTTGAAATTGCACTTTCAGAAAAAAAACCACACGCATTTAATGTTTTGGTAACTTCATCCTCATAACAACCATGGAAGGCACATGCGATATCAAGGAAAACACTTTGAGTATTGACATCAAGTCCATCAAAGCTTATCTTCAGAATCTTTTGAATATGACCATGAGGAATTGCTTTTAGTTTTTTGAACTCGTATCTCCATTCTTTAACAGATCTCCCTTGCAGATGTGACCCCAATGTCACAAGAGCTAATGGTAGCCCACCTGAATATTTTATTATGTGTTGTGCCAGTTCAACATATTCTTGTGGTGAAGGAAAACAGTTAAAAGCATGACAAGAAAAAAGTTGTTGGGCTTCATTGTCATTTAAAAGTTTGGCCCGGTATATCTCACGTGTTGTAAGCCCATATAGCAAATGTTCATCTCTGGTTGTAATAATTATTACACTACCAGAGCCAAACCAACTTCTTTCTCTTGTTAAGGATTCTAATTGGCTTCTATGATCCACATCATCAAGAACAATTAGAACCTTCTGAGACCCAAGTCTTTCTTTGATGAGATTAACACCTTTAGCAACACTATCAACTTTAAATTCCTTAGGTTTGAGTATTTGATTGAGTAGTTTCTCTTGAAGATTGACTAGACCCGATTCTTCAGTTTTCGATCTAATGTCAAAAAGGAAGCAACTACCATCAAACTGTTGAAATATTTGATTATAGATAGCTTTTGCCAAAGTTGTTTTTCCAATTCCACCAATGCCACATAAACCAACCATGCGAACTTCATGCTCACATCCACTTTGCAGTAACAACTCTATATGTTTGATAGGAGAATCTAATCCAATTGGGTAATGAGCAACATCTAGAGGTGTCTGGTTAACCTCTTGCAGAACTTGTTTTATAATACTTTCAATAAACTTTGATTCATGCCTACAGTTTTTGCAACAATAAATACTTAAGTAGTTTAAAATATTTGATGAACAAAATAAAAATCAATAGCCAAAAGATAACAGAGTTTATAGAATGGAGATTATCCCTTGTCCCAATCTACAGTTTGGTTTGACACGAAATTTAAGAAATATAAAAAGACTTTACAATGTTCCATAATTAACCAACTTATAAGCTTAGGCAAACGCTTAAATTCAAAATTTAATAGTTGAATTAAGAAGTCTTACCCATCAGCAATATTTCTCAAATCCCATCCAGATAAATTTGCTGCTTCAGTAAGTGCAGCTTTCCACTTTTCCATTCTTTCAGCTCCAACCAATCGTTCTTTGTGTTTTGCCAAAGCTTCGCCAAAGGATCCAGTTTGTCTTCGCACTTGAGAAGGATCAACATCATAGAAAATAGGCAAAACTACCTGATTTAACCTCTCTCTGCGATCGAGAATTTTGACAAGTTCATCAAGACACCAACTAGACGAAGCATAATTTTTCGACAAAACAACAATGGCAATTCTAGATTGTTCAATTGCTTTGTCAAGTTTGTTTGAAATGACGTCTCCCTTTCTCAATTCCTCATCATCTATGAAAGTATTAACTCCGACTTGACACAATCTGAAATAAAGATGACCTGTGAAGTTTTTACGAGTATCTTCACCTCTGAAACTGAGAAACACATCATAACATAAGTTGGAAGAAGAAGATGATTCTCCTTGAGTATTCATATTTGATGACAATAAATTAAAAGGGATTTTTAGTCAAATTTTTGTTTAATTAATTAAATAGAGATGTGAAACAGCTATTTATATACCCACGAGTAATTGTTTGTTCCTGGAAATTTAATTTTGGGTCAACTCATTTACAAGCCCCAAAGAAGGTTAACAGAAATGCAAGGGAAGTTTCTAAGATATTACATAAACATGTCTATTCATTTTTATTTGTCCATGATATCAAAAGTATTTGTATTTAAAAAAAATGGACAAAGACCAAACCTGATAAGTTATTGAATACTTAAAGGACTAAAATCAATAAGTTTATAATTAATGGACTAAAATCGGTAAGAATATAGTTAAGAGATCAAAACTGATAAGTTTTTGAAGACTTGTTTTTTTGTCTTTAAATTTAAGCCATATAAGTCTTCTTTTTCTTATACGATATGTTATATCCAACAGTTCTATGTTATTATGTGGGCCTAACTCTTTTCTTTAACTTCTTTTTTGGCATCTCAAAGTCATTCTTCTTTGAATCTCTTTCACATTTTTCGGTAGGTGAATTGAAATAATTGAACAAAATTCATTTAAGAGTCATATATCAATTGGTCTGGAATAATTAGTCAAAATTCACTTTTATACATGGTGGATCCACCACTATTCTTTTTTTTTTTTGCTTGCTAGAATGTCCTTACACAAATACTCGATTTGAAATCGAAGTTATTAAATTTTGTCAAATCCGTAGCTTCTATACATGGTGGATCCACCACTATTAATTAGTTATACTTGCGAAATTTTCATTGGATGACAACTAGGAACGAAGTTTAGAGTGTTTGGCATCTAAATTTTCATTGTAGTTGGATGAGAATTTTGAATACCACAAATTTAAAATAGTGTCTAAAGTATTATATACAAATACTTTAAGAACAAGCTTTTTTCTTACATAACGAACACAAGAAAGTATGTAAGAAACCTACTTATTCTCCGGAAAAACATTTTCCAAGAAGACATTTTAGAGGCATTGATATCATTTGGTAGATCCAGGTCCATGGCCTATTTTTATGGAACACATTTTCCATGGTACATAACACATTCTCAGGGATTTGCTTGTTGATATCCACTAACACGGACCTCACTTGTAGAATTTCATTGGATATGTTGTTTGAGTTGATATGCCCTGCTGAAAGTCTTTGTGGGTAGGGAGTATAAGAATGATCCACAACTCCCGGCAAAGATGCAACATTACCATGTTGGTCCAAGTATAACAGATGGATCCCTATCTTCTTTACTATGTCTCTGTCAGTTTCATTCTTTACTGTTATCTGTTCCCCACCTTTGATGTTCAGGCCTTTAAAAGGTCTATCATTTGCGGAAGATAAGTAATATATACATGATACTTCTCCGTGACTGTCAGGTCTATCAAAAGGCCAAATCCAAGGGAAACCTGAACTCTTTTTATGGACAACAGTAACAACGAAGTGTTCAAGCTCATGTACATCGCAAAGGCGGCAAACAAACCAGAGAACCATTCCTAAGAACTTATTATTATGTACAGTGGGCATAGTCAAACAGATAGAAGGAGCTGTTACTTTATTGCTGCACCAATCTGGAATCTCATTGCATTCAAGATTAATTTGTAACTGCTTCATCAGACACAAACACAATCAGATCATTAATTAATAATGTGATACGAGAAAGAGATCAGAGAGAGGGAGAGCGACTAACCTCATACACTGAATATTTTCTAGATGAAATTGATAGAGCAAGGGCACTAAAGAAGCCTTCATTGAATGGATTCTGCAGGGAAGTACAATTAATCATGTCCATCTCATGTATTGAAGGGAGGTTGTCCAACCCTGTAATCTTGACCAGTTTTTGGCAATTCCTAAGTTCAAGATTTCTAAGGTACTCTAAATTTGATATTGACGGGAGTGTTTGAAGGTTCTCACAATCATTCAAACGCAAGGACCTCAACAATAGTAAGTTGGAAAAATCAAAGGGTAGATAGAGGAAACTGTTGCCCCTCAAATCTAAATTACATAAGTTGGATAATCTCCCAATGTCCCTAGGAATATCAGCCTCGGAGAAACCACAATATGGAAGGCGTAAAATCGAAATAAAATTTGACAAGGATTCTATGTGGCGGGCTCTTCTTTGAGAAAAACTTCTTTTGGCCTCTAAGCTTCGACCTCCCACTTGCAAATCTGTAAGATTTCTTAGCATTTCAACAGATTCAGGCAATTGTTTTATACCCGTAGCCCATGCATGAAGATGTCTTAGGCTTTGCATATCGCCAATGTCAACTGGCAATGTTTGTAAAGATAAGCAGTCCTTAATGCTCAAGTATAGAAGGGATTTTAGCTGGCATATGCTGCTCGGAAGATCCGTAATCTTTTTACAACCACTCAATTGAAGATCTATTAGTCTCTCCAAATTTCCTATTGATGGATGGATCTCCTTCAGACTTGAGCAATTCTTAAACAACAAAGTCTCGAGACTTCGTGAACCCCTGAAGTTTGGAGTACTTCTGAGGCGCTTGCAGTCAGAGAGATTCAGCATCTTCAAACTTTTACAATACTAAAAGTAAACAAAATATTGTTTCAAGTAAGATTTTCTTTCACTTAGTTGCAATATAACAGTACACATGAAATGCAGAATTGAGTAACAAACCTGCAAATTCAAACCAAATTCTTCGATATCGCTCCCTACCATATCCAGAACTACAAGTTTCTCAGCTGAAAATTTTGTTGGTATACATTTTGTAGGACATTCTTTCCAAGACAAACATCTGAGCTCCTTGAATAGCTCAAAATCTCCACTAATATGTAACTCGCCATCAATTATAAGCACTCTAAGATTTATCATTTTCTGAAATGCTTTAGTGCTCAGCTTCACACCATCTAATGCATGTCGTTCTACCACCAGTACTTCTACATTTTCGGAACCCTGCAGTTTAGTAAAAAAGAAAAGTACCATAAGATCGACCATGTTAAGAACGAGAAATTAAGAGAGAAATATCTATCAGCAAACTGATTTAAATAATTGTTAAATACGTGAAATTTTAGTTGATAATTTTGTTTTTGATAGTTTAGACATAAGTAAATGCTCATTTCAAGTACACAGTGGTTGGCAAACAATTAGAGATAATTTACTACCAAGAGAAGAATTAAGCACAAATGAATTGAATTCTTGTGGTGACAACATAAACTATAAGCAAATGTATATCAAATTAAAATGAAAAAAAAAAAAACAGAAAAGAAAGTATAACCAAGATAAAGATAATGAAATTTACTGACTTTATTTCCTTGTAGAACGTCACGGACTTCTTGAGGGTTGAACAATCTACTCCGTTTTCCAAAGTCTCGAGGTGATTCCTTGCGAACGATTTCTCTTCCCATATCCCGCACTAGATCATGCATCACCAAACGACACAGCTCCCTCCGGAGCAGGTGTCTTTTGACTAAAGTTGCAATTGCACTTTGAGTATAAAAACCGCACGCGCTTAATATTTTGGTAACTTCATCCTCATAAAGTCCATGGAAGGCGCATGCGATATCAAGGAAAACACTTTGAGTATTGTCATCAAGTCCATTAAAGCTTATCTGGAGAATCTTTTGAATATCACAATGAGGAACTGCTCTTAGTTTTTTGAACTCATATATCCATTCTTCTATGGATCTCCCTTGCAAATGTGACCCCAATGTCACAATAGCTAAGGGTAGTCCACCTGAATATTTGATTACGCCTTGTACCAACTCAACATATTCTTGTGGTGGAGAAAGACTGTTAAAAGCATGACAAGAAAAAAGTTGTTGAGCTTCATTGTCATTTAAAAGTTTGGCCTGGTATATCTCATTTGTTGTAAGCCCACATAGCAAATGATCGTCTCGGGTTGTAATAATTATTACACTACCAGAGCCAAACCAATTTCTTTCTCTTGTTAAGGATTCTAATTGGCTTCTATGATCCACGTCATCAAGAACAATTAGAACCTTATGTGACCCAAGTCTTGCTTTGATTAGATTGACACCTTCAGCAACACTATCAACTTCGAATTCCTTAGTTTTTAGAATTTGACAAAGTAGTTTCTCTTGTAGCTTGACTAGACCCGATTCTTCAGCTTTTGATCTAATATCTGAAAGGAAGCAACTACCACCAAACTGTTGGAATATTTGATTGTAGATAGCTTTTGCCAGAGTTGTTTTTCCAATTCCACCAACACCACATATACCAACCATGCGAACTTCATGTTCACATCCACTTTGCAGTACCAACTCTATATCTCTGACACGATAATCTACTCCAACGGGGTGATTAGCTACATCTAGAGGTGTTTGGTTAACCTCTTGTAGGACTTGTTTTAAAATACTCTCGATGAATTTTGATTCATGCCTACAATTATTTTTTTAGCAAAAATAGAAATTAAAAAGAAAAAACAAGAAAATAAAACGCATAATACATAAACATGACCCTTAATTTGATCCAATAGGTGGTTGACAGGGAAATCAAGGTTGAAGGAGTAAAATAGATCACTTGCCTCTTAATGCAGTACAGTTTAGATTACGGATTTAATTTAGATACTGATCTTTTTACACTAATAATATATTCTAACATGAGATAGCAGGTTAATTGCTATTTTTACGAGATCATGATTTAATATGTATCAAGAAATTTATGTTTAATTATCTAACAAGTGATCAGATGGTGTCAATATAAACTGCAAGCACATAGAACTTCAACTCTTTAAAGGGTATTTACCTATGTTGCTCGGACTCTTCAAAAATGCCAACGGGTGCGTGTCGGATTCTCCAAAAGTAGTGTATTTTTGAAGAATCCGAGACGGGTGCAGCATCAAAAGTGAAGAGTCCGCGCAACTAAGGTATTTACAAGTAAACCTCCATAAAATATGATCTAATTGGTTGATAAGCATTTTAAACACTTTGCTATTTACCAAATAAGTAGATAAGCTTAGCTAAATATCCTCAACAACAACAAATTTAGTGTAATCCTATAAAGTGGAGTATATGCATATCTTACCACTAGTTTCTAACCCAATTTTACTGACCACAAAATTTTAAAAAAATTACATAAATATTAGTATTAAGAAACATTGAGTTATAAATTATATACTAAAGAAGAAGTGCAAAGCTCTCTAAAAGGAAGAAATATTTTTCCAAAGAAATTCTTGGTTTTCTTACTTTGATTTCTAATTTCTCCTTCAATTAGCAAAGTTGTTGGACCTTGTTTCTTTTGGTATAATGTACAATCTCTTCTTTACCTATTGATTTGGCAAAAATAACATTTTTAAATACCAACACTCAAGCAGAAATGAGTAGAGAAATAGAAACATATGTTTATTTTACCTCCCAACCAACTAAAAATACCTTTGGTATAATTATGTTTTGGGTCATGTGTATTTTTAATTATTTTTTTTGTGAATTTGATTAAGACCTATAAAAG